>JAFMSR010000010.1:18262018-18502194 GCA_022818135.1 Saxidomus purpurata | reverse complement strand
TACAAACTATCTAAGTTTTGGACCTTGTCTTTTTTAATAACTTTTTTTAAAAGTTTCTCCTATGTAAGTCTGGTATGATATTCTTGATTACTTCGTGATAGACTGAACAATTTTTGTTTTAATTCTAATGCACTTTATATCAAATGAAATATAATTGTTGTAGCGCATAGAAACAAATTATCAATGTACCTATATAACTTAATTCTCCATTTTTATATGACTTTCCTAAAACCAAAGTCTTATTTTTCTTTTTTCTTCTTTTTTTTAGGTATAAGGTATTTATCAGGACCCTATTGGAAATAAGCTTCAGGGCTTTATGGGCCATCTCAGGTTTAATACACACTTAATTTTAGCTAACTGCTCTTTCGAGTTTCTACATATATTAGTTTACCTATGTTTCTATAATTTAGTTCATGAACAATTACAAACAACTCGTTATGTGCTTATAAGTTTGGATTATAAAAGTCACTATGAATAGTGATTATTAATTGTGAAACTTAATCTGTGATATAAAATTCATGTGTTAATTTAAGCGTTTTGTGATACATGTAATTTGCAGAGTATTCCTTTTCAGTGTCTTAAGTTCTCCTTTTAAGGCAGTTTTTAATACAAAGATTAGCAAGGGAGTTTTAGGTTTTTAGCTGTACACATGTAAAAAGGAATAATGATCTGATTTTGAAATGTATAATGACTATTTTCTCATAGTCTCTTATAGCTCAAATATGAGTGGCATTGTACATGTACTAATGTAAAATAACTGTGTTACTTTGTTTATGATTTTATATGCAATGTGATATTTTTTATAAAATGTACAATGATGAGACTGAAATAAACAATAAAATATTGAATGTTTTCGTTGTTTTGATAACGTCGCTATTTATGTATTTAATTTAATTGTGTATACATGTATGTGTATTTTACCTGAATAAAAATCAATCAATCAATCAATCAATCAATCAACACTTCTGTATTTCGTATACTACTTATCTTACAAATAGTACTGGGGACGTTACAAATAGTACTGGGGACGTTACAAATAGTACTGGGGACGTTACAAATAGTACTGGGGACGTTACAAATAGTACTGGGGACGTTACAAATGTTTAAAGTGATGTTACAAATCCTCAAGATATGTCTTTTGATAAATTCTATGTCAGTAACATTGCTTATACATTTATGGGTGATCATGATTATCTACTAATGTGGACATCTATACGACAATAACCGTATATTACAGTTTTAAGTTTGAGTTATGTAATAGTAGCTTCCCTTGATTAAAAATTTTGCAATTTATGTCAAGGTTTTATTTTGGCGGCTTATGTGATATGTGCCAATTTAACACACCGTCAATTCAAAACACTTAAAAAAGCCAATATTTTGCACCGCAGAAATAAAGCGCCATACAGTAAGCCTTGTTAAAATTGATTTCATAACATTTAGTAATATGTTTGTTTTAGCAGTCGTTACCCCCATCCTACTTTTCTGATTTCAGAGTCAGAGTGAACAAATGGATGATTCTCGTCATTGCAATCATAGTGGTGATGTTGGAATTTGGTCTTGTGTTCGCGTTCGGTGCCGTGTTTGTAGTAGTGTTAGAAAGATTAGATGAAACACGATCATCGGTTGCAACCATGATGTCACTTTTCATTGGAGTTACTCTCAGTTTCGGTATGGTTGTTTTTACAAGTTTATAACTATAGTTATCATACAGTAGTTCTACTGTGCGCGTTTATAAAGACTGGGAAACAATACGAACATTTCCATCGAAATGTTGTAGATCTAAGTCGTATTTTGCATTCTTCGGTGGCCTATTTCTGTCGTAAGGCCACAACAAACTGATTGGTTGGTGATCGGATACTCCGTCAAAAATCCGGAATGTGCGAGCGAAATTACAAATGTAGGAAAATAATATTATTTGGTCCATAGAATTTCCTTCGAGCGAAAATAATGACCGATAATTAAGAAGGTACATAATATTGTGTTATACAATTTTACTGTATAAAAGGTTCATTCAGCTGCTCAATCAAAATACACCTAGAATCAGATGAGTTCAATAACTTATTTTCAAATAAACAAGCTTATTTGGCAGTTCATATTTTTAAGAAATTGAAACGAGCGAGTCCGATGACCAATTTATCAATTGGTGTGGTCTAAATAAATTATCTTACGGTCATGTTGATTATCTAAAGTTAACCACTCAATATAATACTATCAGGTTATCTAGTTACATATTCGCAAACACTCTCCAAGTAAGATAAATATCATAAAACGAGTGACTGCCACTACTTTCCTAGTTAGGCTAACTTTCGCAAACTATTAACTAGTTATCAATAAGCAGTTTGCGAATATTTTTACAGTAAGATAAATCACCCTACATACGCGAAATATATAATTACAGTTTGCGAATTGTTTAACAGTATGATAATTATCTTACGTTCGCGAATTGCTAGCAAGTTATCTACTTTATGTTCGCGACGTAGTTTTACAACAACAACAATATAGTTTATTGCATTAAACATTTACATAATGCTTATAGCAACAACAATATAAGCCAAGTACAAAGCTTTTCGGAAGGGCTTGGTAATTAACATTTTCAAGATGAATAAAATGTAATAAGTTTTAGTTTCTTATTTTGTTTGCATGGTAAAGAAATTTGGACAAATTGATTAATACAGTTTTGGAATTTTTTGATAAAAGATTGGAAAGTTTTTGTAAAGTAGGCCACGTATACAAAATGTAGTAATATTTCTTTAAATATTTCTGTCTAAGATTTCTGAAGTTTGAACAAATCAAAAGATGATGAAATTCATTTTCTATCATATTTGAGCTACATTGCATGCATTTTCTTTCAATTCTTGGTTTTTTTTTTTGCCCGACCTATTTCAATAGCGATCAGTGCAGAGATTCTAAATTTAGTTAAAGCTATTCTGTACCTTTTTATCTTGTATAATATCCAAGTACGGTTCAAAAGTAAAAGAATGTTTAAATAGACTGTATGTTTCTAAACGGGGTGAATTATTTATTGCAGAGTACCAGTATTGATGATATATATCTAAAATTCTTTGTTTTATTACGTTATAATTTAGCAACGTATTAAACTGATTTTGCCACAAATACGTTAGTCCTGCCTGATCTAATATACATTTAACCTGATAAGTCCAATTATTTTGTTTATATATATTTCCACTGTCGACATCAGTCTTTAACATATAATACGTTTTAAATAATAAAGATGTATCTCTTTGCTGTAAAAGTTTAAGCCAATATTTTACTATCATAAGTTTTCTGTATATGTGCATAGGAATTCTTCCTAATTCTCCGTAAATTGCCTCGAGATTGGTTGAATTTCTTACATGTAGAATTTTTCGACAAAATTTGGAATGAACATTTTCAACATCAGGACTTTTATGATACCCCCAAATTTCAGCCGAATAGTTCAATACGGGAGCTACAAGTGAGTCAAACAATTTTAACTTTTGTGAAACGGGCAGTTCTAGTTGATTATTTACAATAAACAAATTGTGCATAGAGAAGGACGCAAGTTGTGCAACTCTTTTTTGAGTGCGATTCCAGTTTCCATTTTTATATAAATGAACACCAAGATATTTAAAAGTCGTTACTACTTCTATACGTGCATTGTAAAGATAGAATTCGTAAGATGTATGGCGCCCGTTTTCAAAGATCATAATTTTGGATTATAAGTTTCTATGTCATTTAACATCGACTGAAGCGATAGTGCATCATGTGCAAATACCACCGCATCATCGGCAAATAATAAAAGAAATATTTGTACATCATCAATATGGAATATACCGTTAATATTACTATTTATGTTATTAATAATATCATTTAGAAAAAATAAACATAATAAACTACTAGACGAATCTCCCTGTTTAACCCCTATATTTGAACTTATGAATTGTGAGTTCTCCGATTTGTACCGCACACAGGACTTAACAACTTCATACATTGATTTGATAGCTTTTATAAATTTTGAACTTATGTTTTTCTTGCTCAATTTATTCCAGAGATGTATCCTGTTAATTTTATCAAACATTTTTTCCCAGTCTAAAAATGCAACGTACAGTTTTTCTTTTTTTATTAGCTAGAGTTTTAGAGATTAAAGCATGTAAAATGAAGATACAATCAACTGTAGACTTGCCCCGTTGGAAACCAAATTGATTATCTATGAGTTTTTCATGTTTATCGGCCCATTTTGTGAGACGAGTAACGAGAAGTCTGGAGTATATTTTAGACAAAATATTGTTTAATGTTATCCCTCAGTCTATACTTTTTAGCCTCATCGGGATTACCACCTTTAAATATGGGGACTATAATTCCTTCCCCCCACGTTGTAGGGAATAAACCATCATTTAATATTTTATTGTACAGTTTAACAAGGAAATGGGATATAATATCGAGCGAATTTTTAAAAACCTCAGAAATTAACTTATCTGCTCCAGGACTTTTGGAATTATTCTGCGATAAAACAGCTGCTTTAATCTCCGAGACAGAAAATTCTGCATCCAAGTCATTGTCGCTAACATTATATTCAGTCGATATTGTATAATCTGTAGTATTACTTTGCGTTCCGTATAATTCATTAAAATGCATATAAAGATCATTTATATTTAAATTATTTGCTTGAATATTGTTTTTTTATACTGTGCTTTAACATTTTTCCAAAACGATTTTGGGCTAGTCTTTGCTAACTTTGAAATGCGTTTACCTTCCTTCTTTTTAAAAAGCATTTTATGTTTTCGTTTTGTTTTTATATATGTTTGCTTTTTACTCAAGAAATTATTCTTATTATTAACGTTTTTATCTCGAATAAATGCATTTCTAGCTTTAGTATATTCCTTACGTGTATCGTAACACTCTTTATTAAACCACTTCTTTTTATCAGTATACCTGTTTATACACAAATAATTATTCACTGTTTTGTTTTTTCCAAATACTTGAAACGTTTGCTCTTGCATAAAGTTTGTGAACGAATCGACGGACTGATTAATATTATTACAGTCCACGCTATCGGTCAAGCGTTGTAAAGTGGTAACATTAGCCAACAGATTGTTCCGAAATGTATCGATTTGCTTGACGTCCCACACAATTATATTTTCGTGCGCATTGGTAACATTAGCCAACAGATTGTTCCGAAATGTATCGATTTGCTTGACGTCCCACACAATTATATTTTCGTGCGCATTGCTATCGTCACGTGACTGTATTTGCGGGCGTTTACTTTCTATACTAAATTTTAATGCGCAGTGATCAGAGAACTCATTTGGTGGCATGATTTTAAAATTGTTTATATATTTGAAATCATCATATTTTAACAATAAGTAGTCAACCATGCTCGCGCCATTTTTATTATAGAATGTAAAGTCTCCTACGCCTTTATCAATACCCAGTCTAGAATTCCCTATCAGCAAGTTTGTAGATTTACATAATTGAATAATACGTTTGCCTTGTGTATCTAGAATATGGTCTTTGTTATATTAGGAATATCAACTTCATTATATAACATTCAAAACTTTCTACTAAATATCTATCATTTGTTAAAAAATCTGACTCGTTCGAGGTTCTACCGTTCAAATCTCCGTTTATAAATATTTTTCCGTGAGAACTATACTTTTCAATTCCCATTTCTATAAGATCAAACGTATCATCGTTGTTAAAGTTTAGAACTTTTGAATCAATAGGTTTTATATATGCATTACAAAAATATACATCTTGCTCAAAATGAAAAAGACTTTTACAGATTTTTATCCATACTAAACCGCACTGATGTTTTTCTACTCTATGAATTTTACCTTTTAATCTATTTTTAAAATATATTGAGATACCTCCACTGTATCTTCCTTTTCTAGTGTTCAAAGACTTATTTCCAAATAAATGTTCAACCTCATAACCCTGTATGCTTAAATTATAATGCGATTTCGATGAAACCCAAGTCTCTGTAAGAATAACAACATCATGAGATCTAATAATGTCCAGAAAATCTGAATCAGTAATTTTTCTAGTCAATCCATTAATATTCCAGGATAAAATGTCCAAATTTTCTTCCTGACTCCGCTAAGCTGTAGTTAACTGGTTATCTTGTTACTGTTTTAAAGTTGGTTATCTTACGTTCGCGAATTGTTAACTAAATTACTAGGTACTTTCGTAAATGTAGTTGTCTTACTACTGTTCTACAATTAGATTCTATATATTACGTTCGCGAATAGTTATATAGTTAAGCACTTAGCAATCTTACTTCATAGTAAATTTGCAAACACTAACTAGATAACTAGTTAACGCAAACGTTAACTAGATAAGTAGTGGCAGTTCTGGACCTTAAAAGACAATTACTCGCGTATTGATCTTACTTGCAGGTTGTTCGCAAACATGTTACTCCACAAACAGAGATACAATTCGCAAATATTGAGTGGGTAACTAGTAACTAAACGCGAACGTACGATACAATGTGATTAAATTACGGCAGAAATATGCCGCCATAGCATTTTAAATTTTTTGTACTTCTCTTTCAAATGTTTTCTTGTTCAAAATACATTCCGTCATATCTTGTGTGCAGGTGTTGTCAGTGGAATTCTCATAACAAAACTTGGAGTTGTTGCCGTGACATTCATTGCTAGTTTGTTGGTTCCGCTTGGATTTGGCTCTTCCTTCTTCGCCCCAAACGTAGCATTTCTTTATTTTAGTATCGGAATTATCAGTGGTAAGTACATTTCGTTATGAAATCAAACAGGGAGAAAATCGAGCAGCAAAAGCAAATGGTAAGTTACATGACATCAAAAGATAAAATAGAAAAAAGTTATCGCTTTTCATCATTTAAACAAGCCAGACTTACATACTGAGGACTGAATCCTCCAAGTATGAGAAATGGTGATACACAAGGCACATTTGCTACTTAGATATTGACTATATAAAGGCTAAGTGCAAAAGTAAAGGCCAACACATATAGAATAAAGCAGACACACCACAAAACATAGAACCAACAACCATGTAGGTTATAGGTTTAATCTGAGATTCTCTCTGTATCCACGGTCTACACTATCACTCCTGTCACAGTAATGAAGGAAGCTGTCTTTTTTTATCTCCTCCTTCCTGTTATACAGCTACTTTGCCAACGTAGTACAGTCTTGCCACTTGGCTGGTCATACAGGGGGCATATCTGAAGTAAATGTCTGAACGACCGCACACGGATTTCGGTGGTGAGGACAGCTTCAATTATTCATACATATGAGCATTGAGCCTGTTTTGTCCTGTGAGAAACCTGAATTTTAATTATGTTTACTTATTGAGCAGTTATTTTGCGTTCCAGTGCATAACTCTGTAAACATTTTGCTTTGGCTTCTTCCGTGTTGTTGTTTAGCCTGCCGCTATTTCCTCCCTCGCCTCCCAGCTCAAAGTCGAGGTGAGTAACCTCCGGTATTCGTCGAGGGTCAGAGAACGCCGCTGCCTCTCCCAGATCCATGTCGATATGCTCTAGATGATTGTGTAGACATTCTGGATATGCAGTACATTGTATACATTGGTTTCTCAGAGTGCGCCAAACTGACCTAGTATATCTGAGATAAGCTCTCTACGTATTTTCAGCGTTGCCCCACTTTAGTTTCTGATGTTAATACTTTTCCTAGTAACACAGAAGGTTCCCAGTCCTAGCAAATATATAGTATTTGCCCATATCTGGGAGTCAGTTCATGTTCATCAGGGTATGTCCACACGCCGATGGGCCTTGGCTAACGAGTCGCTTGCAGTTCAGTCTGGGGTATCGTGGTGCTCAGTTTTCGTGTGTCGCCACGAAGAATCACTGCATAAGGTGTGTCAATGGAGAGGCTACGTACTTGCAGACTTACGCACTCGGATCCCTTTTCGCACAATGCTATCCAGCGACAAAGGCTGAAAACAAGCACACTGCATACACCACACCACACCACACATTACATGGGCTTACTCGACACACTAATCCGAGATCACCACCTTGAAACGACCAGATACCAAAAACATAGGTAACTGGGGATAAAACCGGTTTGTAGCATACCGACCTTTTTCTTCCCCGGACAGAAAAGTGTATACGTGTAAAGGAAATACATATCCGCCGTGCCGAGGTCTCACATTAGCAGCGCAGAGCCTGAACATTTGAAACTAGAAAATCAAACATTAAATTTGAGAAAAATAAAGATAACTGTTTACCAATATATCCAATATTATTTCTTGAGTCAGAGCACCGAGAACCTAGCCTTTAGTGAGTAAGTAAGGGGCAAACTCTTTACCCTTTTCCGTGCAGGATTTAGGAAAAGAGCATTATTTACTGCAAATCCAGAGAACAAGAAAGTGTTATGATTGAATGTAAAGGTACCATGTGGTGCTGGTATAAATCACTTTTTATTACACCTACCTGACGAAAACGTTGATCGAAATAGTTGTGGTTCTTTAACTTACGTTTGTGAGTTAAATTTTCAAAGTAATCGGGATGTGTTATAATATTATACATCCATTACAGATACTAACAAAATATCTACTGGCATTATAAAATAAAATATGACATATCTATTTACAAGTCAGTCATATATTATCTTTAATGCGTTTTCTAACATGTTCTTATTTATTGTCTATCACAATTATTGCATTAACATTAAGTAAAAGAACGTGTTTTGCGGTTTGTTCAGCACAACAATATTTTAAAAAATGAATTCAATGTCGTGCTTCGTATTAAGTTTTTTCGTTCATGCAATAGTGTCATACAGTAAAATTTACCGTGTATGGTCACATCAATAAAAAGGTTACGTAACCATTCTATCAGTCTTGGGGCTTATCTGTTAAATTACGTGGACAATTTTATTTTCATCTAAACTTCATTTTTGTCTTCTTTTCAAGGAATTGGAACTTCTATGATGTACATAAGTTGTGTAGTGGTAGTTGGCGTTGTGTTTAGCGGGGCGCAGAAACACCTTTGTCTCACTTTAATCCATACAGCAACTGGAATTGCATCACTTGGTTACCCGTATTTTCTTGAATGGTTACTCTCATTGTATAGTCTGCATGGAACTTTACTAATAATTGGTGGAATAAGTTGTCATTCATTTGCGTTCTTCGTACTGTGTTTTGCAAATAGTGAGGAAGTTAAAGTAAAATCAAACCCAGAAAGCGCCGCATCTTCTTCACCTGACGACAGAACCATTTGCAACAGCTTGATTGTCGGGTTTCGGTACATCAAAGCCTTGATGAACAAACCTTATTTATTATTACTTATTGCGTCAACATTATCAATTGCATCATTGAACGGATTTATTGGACTTATACCCGATACGTCTAAATGGAAAGGCTTTACAACTGCACAGGGTTTGCTCTGTTATGTTTTCTTTGGCGCTTTTAACACTGTTGCAAGACTTATTCCTGGAATTTTGAAGCAAAAGAAAGGAATGAATTCCTTCATGTTTCTAATCGTTTCCGCTTCTTCTGGTTGTATCAACTCATTCTGCACTTCTCAACAAGTTACAACGTATATTTGATCGGGATGTCTCTTAGTGGAATCACAGTTGGTGGAACAATTGCTTCGGCAGTAAATATAGTACATAAACTTGTCAAGGAGGAGCAGGTTGCAGTTGCCACTGGACTTTACTTCACAATGAACGGTCTTCTGTCTGTTGCAGTAGGGCCTATTTTCGGTTAAGTATTTCATTTTTATTATCTAATTTTCACTATCAACCTTATATATATATATATATTGTATAGTAGTCCATACTTATCTGCTGCTGCCATACGGCACAGGTGCGAATCCTGATCCTACCTTTAATCTATTTTTTTTTAATTCACAATAGCGCTTTTTGTGTAGCGTGGTGGTCTTAAAAAGATCGCCGTGCTTGTAATCAGCGTTGTTATGTAACACTGTACCGGTGTGTTATGGAGATGCTAGATGTCTATAACCTAAACACTTTGCTTGCTGTGGACGATGTTGCAGTATATTACTAAGAAATAATAAATGCCTCCCTGTATTTTATCGTTGAATAATAGCGAATTTGGATGCGTAGTATTAAGCACGAGTGCGTAGACGAGTGTTTATTTTGCCCAAATGACTGCTGTATTTTTTCAACGTAAAATATAGGGACATTTATTATTTCGTTCTAACACTTTTTTTTTAAAACAATCCCGAATTTATTTAACGCGTAGTAGTACATCAGGTACTAAAACGCGAGTTGATTGGACGTGCTTGTTTACAACGTCACGTCTACGTCTTTGAGGCACGTCGTCCTTGGAAAAACGTGCTGTTTTTTAAAAACGCTCCCTACCCATAATTCTTAGAGTGCATCTTCTTTACTAAATATAGATATATATATATGAACTCTAAAATGACCAATACGGTAGTATAATTTACTAGCCAGTTATATCTCGTCCTTAAAATTTATCTTTGACAGGTGTGATGAGAGACATGTCCGGTGCTTATACTGGTGTATTTATGACTGTCGCTGCATCAAATTGTGTTGCGGCCATTCTCTACACAACTGCTTTAATAATTCGTCGCCTTCAAGGGAATATCAGTGAGCCAAATGATGACAGTATTACGACAGCAAACAACACTGATACAGTTACAATGTGATAATTAACGTATCAACCACAACAAACAAAGATACGAAACAATAATATTTTGCGTTGGTATTAAAAAATATGGGAACCGTATCGGTGCCATAAAACGGTATAGTTTTGATTGACCGATCAATATGGGTCATCTACTGTTCATGAACAATCTCCATATCATATCGCACTTCAGATGTAATATGGATTAGATATTAGTTAAGACTTAACTAACTATTTAGTAGAAAGATCTTAGACTTAAGAATTCTAGAGACACTGATAAAAAAAACAACAACACTTAATGTTTAACAATAGGGGTAACCTCTCTCCATGTTTGAGGATCCAAGACCAAATAGTACTTGAGACTGTGACCTTTCCAATTGTCTCAATCTGCTCAAAGAAACATGAATGAAGAGTTAAAAGTACAGACCATGGTCATATTCCATTGATACACTGGCTTTTTATAATCATTCTGTATTGGTTGCAATGACAGCATAATTATAATCAGTTGCAAGGTGTTAATTCAAATAACTTTCCATGTATTTTGAATGTTGCATACATTTGACGATTTTCGACTTCTCCATCTTTGTATATTTAAGTCAAATATTTGAAATATCTCTTAAAAATTAAACGGTCATCCTTAGAACATATGAGTAAGTTATAATGTCAAACTTTATCAAAATCGCTTCTGTAACCACTCTATCTCTATACCAGTGTATCTCTTAACAGTGTCCAAGATTCCAAATGCATAATTCTAATGACAAAAGGGCCAAACATGACATCAAAACGACCATCAGAGCAAGCTGTAGCTTCTTCTGCAAAGTGTAGCTTGAACACTCAACAAACATTTAAAGTGTGCGGGTTATTATTTTCTACACATGTATTTTCAAAGTAAGAGAACTTTGCATAATTTCACTTGACCAGGCATAAAGCATAACGCTTTAAGTCTCTGTGAAGATATAATGTCTTATATGAATATAGGTGCTACCTAATAACGGGGAAAGCCTATGTAAAACAAAAGATCAGAGGAAGTATTTGTACATATTCATTTTAAACCTGAGTGATGTCTGGAACACAGGCCATTGGCAACAGACGTCTAGTCTCCAAACTGGTTATGTTCTACAAAATGTATTACAGTATTGTAGCAATCTCTCTACCCAGTTATCTCGAAGTTCTAAACAGCTTTACCTCCTTAGTCGATGCCAAAACAAAAGTCGATTACCAAAGCTAACAAATCAAACACGTCTTCTGAACGTAAGAAGTTCCTAGACCTAAAACACTTCCTGCGGAAAAAAGTCAGAGAGGCGTACTACCTATACCTTGAAAACATTTTTAATCTAAAAAGCAATGATGCCTCCCGAACGGACCAAATACTAAGAAACTCTACTCTGTATTTAAGCATTATATGCAAGATTCCAATTCATTCCCATTTAGTATGAAAACAAGCTCTACCTTGACGAAACCACCAAAGCAACAGTTCTGAAAAAGTCAGTTTTCAGCCATAAATCCCCCTTAAGACTTGCTTCCCTCTGTAGAATTAACCTGAAAGACATGTCTAGCAACCCAAATAACTAAACTGTCCCAAACTTGACAGATATAGCAGTAGGCACCATTGGGATAGAGAAACTACTCACTAATCCAAATCCCCCTAAGGCTAGTGGTCCTGATAAAATTCAGCCCATCATTCTAAAAACAGAAATTTCTTGACGCATGATCACTGCCATACCAATGGAAGTCAGCAAATGTTGCTCTCATTTACAAAAAAAGGCGACAGGTTAATCCCCACCAACTATAGGCCCATCTCATTAAAATGTCTTCAATGTAAGGCTCAATAACATATTGTGTCCTCCTCGAAAAACACTTCACAAACCATAGCATCCTCTACCAGCTGCAGGTTCTGCAGCCCAACTAGTTATGTTAATAAACGACGTGGTCACCTAAGTTTATAATAAGCAGCAAGTAGATCTCATACTATGGACTTCAGCAAGGCTTTAGATAAGGTCAGTCATTGGAAGGTACTACTGAAAATGCACAATTACGGAGTTAGAGGTAAATCATTCGAGAGGATTACGAGTTTTCTAGATAACAGACACTAATCAGTTGTCCTAAATGGCACCAGTTTAAAGGGCCCTGTGTTCTCGTGTGTTCCAAAGGGTCTGTACTAGAACCCCTGCTCTATTTAGCTTATATATATGACCTCCCACATAATATCAGTTACAAAGTCCGCCTCTTTGCTGATGATACTGCAGTATATCTAGTCTTGTCATCTGCAAACCAATCGGACAAATGACCTCAAAATGTTAGAAGAGAGTTGGTGTTGGACATGGTATTCAAACCCTCCAAATGCCATATAATCCATGTCACTAGAAGGAATATCCTATTTCCACCAAGTACATTGTATTACCTTCATGGAGTCCTACTTGAGCATGTTACCTCGGCTAAATACCTTGGCTTTGATATCTCAAATAATCTGTAGTTGGACGACCACATGAATAGGTCAACAAAGAAAACTAATCAGACATAAGGGTTTCTACACAGAAACATCAAGATCTAATCCGAACCCCTTAAGTTGTTCATTGCTCACCAGACCCTAGTAAGACCCCAGCATGAATATGAGAATACTAAACCCTCATGGACCATATTGAGGACTGAGGAAAACTTTTCTTTCACAACTGTTGTGAGGACAACATTTTGAAAGTGAGGACACTTCTACGATGCTTGCAACGGAATGCTGAAAACACTTCGTGGACATTTGGGGGCGAGGGTACATGGGTTATCAGGACAAAATAAAGAGAGACAAATTGTCCTCAGTAGATATAATATGTAGTAGCGTATGAATTTACACATTCATTCATAAAGCAGTTTGTTCTTGCGTCATTTACGGGAGTGCCAGATTCCTGGAATTTGTTCAATCAGTAAAATCTGCCATTTCGTGCCATTTTTGTCGTGTCAACAGCATTTTACAGGCTGACGTTTTAAGTATGTCCCTAAACATTGCTAGGAAACTGATCAATGGAAGCGGCTAAATATAATTTCTAGGAAATTAATTTATCATTCGGAGCGGTTGAATATGCATTCTAGTTTTAGACTGGCAGTAACATAATTATCAATGAAGCGATTTCGTTATCAAGACGGTCGTTTTTGTATAAACTGTCATTCTCATAATCATGTTAACTACTAAAAATTACAAAGTACATGTACATGTATTTGAAAATAAAATGCGTCCGGATTGATTTTAATTCGGTTACGAAGAAAGCTCCGTAGCTAATTGAATAGCTCCCGAACATATAAGGATGTTTTAATTGTCCGTAAAATAGTATAGTATAATGAAGGTATATACCAATGGATTTCGGGCTATAAACACATTCACCATCATTCACCATCATGCGTGATTTGGACGTTAGGAAGATTGCAGAGCAGAATACATTAAAAGATAATATTCCATCTCCAAACCTACCTAATATAGGACAGGAACAGGACACAAGAGCAAGGACACAACCTCGTGGTACACCAGAAATAACAGGTATAGTAAAAAACTGGGGCCCTCCATGAAAACATGCTGGGTTCTATATGACTTAAAGTACACAATCCAAGAGTTGATATTGCCCCGTATGATCCCATAATAATGGAGTTTCTGTAAAAGTCGAAAGTGGGTACCTTATCAAACGCTCTTGAAAAGTCGAGAAAAATGGTATCATCCTGGCGGTTAGTTTGAACAGCATTTTCTTTATCTGCACTAAAAAATCATCTAAAAGGAGTAATAATATTCAAAGATTTAACTTTCGAACAGAAAGAAAATAAGAAGGGAACATCAACAATATGCATTTGTCATGTGACAGGAAAGAAACAGGAAAAATGAATAAAAGAGAAAAAAACCGTAGTCCTGAACAACAAACCCCACTTTTTAATGACACATTAATAAACAAAGACGTAACCGAGATAATTATAGGAGGAATAGATATTTCTCAAAGGCAAAAAAGCAAACACCCACCTCTTTAGCACATCAGCAGAATAATATAGGTATAGAAATGCAGGATCCAATCTCTCCAAATATGGAGCGAGATCAGAATGCAAAGTGGGAAACAGTTTTAACTGTATAATTTTTTTAAAGGGAATAATAGTTATTTTATCAGTAGATGTACAGTTTTATCAAAACAATATGAAATAAAATTGATTGTCTGCTATACAAATGCTGACAGTTTTAGCAAAAATAAAACAAATGAACTCCTTACTTTGGATATAGGAAACAAAATCTACAACATACATTTTGTATATCAGAAGTATTTCCAAAGAACCCATTATTTGAAAGAAACTTAATGGAAACATGCAACTTAAATGGGTATGATCTGCATTTAGGTAATTATTAAAAAGGTAGAGGAATTGCAATTTATATTAAAAAAGGAACTAAAATCCTCACAATTAAAAGTGAACACAGAATTTGTAAAATCTATCTAGTGTGAAAACAATTAAGATATCAAGTTAATTATAGGTTGTATTATAGGAGCCCAAACAGTGTTGTAGACAACGTGTATAAACTATTTAATCGTTTTAACTTCAATATGTTCAAGAAATCTTTCTCATTTTTAATGGTAGGGGATTTCAATTGCGGGGATATATACAGGGTGAGGAAAGGTCGTTGAAAAACTAAAAGCATATATATACAATGTGTTTAGAGGGCATAAAGGACTTTTTCTTGTATCAAAATGTAAAAAGACCAACAAGGATAAGAGAAGGTAATAGACCTTCAATATTTGACCTAGTTTTTACAAACGAGGAAAACATGGTGGAAAATTTAACATTTCATGCGGGACAAGACAAGAGTGACCATCTAGTGCTAAATTTTCACTTTGCATGCTATTTCAGCTAAAAGAAAAAATCCAAATCCATTTTTAACTATAACAAGGAAAACTATGCTGATATGACCAAAGAGTTAAAAAATCAAAAATGGAAAGATTGCAGAGATGTAGGGATCCTGGAGATGTGGAATCAGAGTGCCTCTTTAAATTAAGAGAAAAATATATTTCATTATACATGTCTGATCCAAGGCACCAGAATCTATACATAAATGTAACTGCCAGAAAGGCAATCAAAGTTAAAAGAAAAAAATACATGTACTGCAAAAACCATCTAACATTTGTAAACTACAAGCAGGCCAGAAACAAAGCTACATTCGACGTTAGGCGGACACGTTATGAATCTGAGATAAAAAGTTGCATAGAATATTAAAGCTGATTGTAAGAAATTTTGGAAATTTATAAGGGTGAATACTTAAACCAAAGTGTCAGTCAGTTGTATAGAAACACACAATGGAGAAATAAGCACCGATGAAAAAATCATTACAGATACATAAGTGACTAATACATTGCCAGATTTAGAAATAAATGAAAATGTTGTCAAAAAGGTAATATCTACGTACTTCATAAAGGACAATTTAGGAAAAATATCTAAAAATGAAAAGACCTATGATATATTTTATGAGAACTTGAAATTTGACAAACACATTTATTTCAAAATAAAATTGGCCAATAGAAACTTAGGGTTTATATCCAAATCAGTTGCATTCATGTCTAACTCTACATATAGTAAGGCCCCACATTGAATATGCTTCAACGGTATGGTCTTCTAGGCTAAAAAAGACAAAAAAGCAGTTGAAAATCTACAAAGAAAAGCAACTAGGATGGTGAAACAAAATACGTATCTAACATAATCTCAGAGATTAAAAAACTTGGGAATTCCTACACTAGAATACAGAAGGGAAAGAACAGATCTTATACAAATGTATAAATTCATACACAAAATCGGTAACATAAATTACAGTATGTTATCTAAATATACATACAAGGAGGCACAGAAAAAAATATTTAAAAAACGATCAAAAACAGAGTTTAGGAAACATTCTTTTAGTAACAGGGTGGGGGATGCCTGGAATGACCCGTACCAAATAAAACGGTTAAAGCACCAAATCTTAACACTGTTTACAGTTTCAAGGCAAGATTAAATAAAACTAGGTGAGGGCAAGACAAAATCGAGGCCAAATGTTACAAAAATGTTATTGCCATCTGGAGTAGAACTTCGGGTATTTCTCCTTAGTATACAAAAGTTTATATAATAATTAAATTTTTTGGTTGAGGATGTGAACTATGGCAGTTATTCCATGTGGATTAGTGCATAGTGTACATTGTGTGATTGTGACAGTGATAGAGGAGTTGTGGAGGTAAAAAATATATAGTAAATACTATTCATTTACATACAGTATTTTTAGAGTTTTTATTTTTTATAAAGTGTTGTAAAATCTTCTAAAATATTATATGTGTCAGTATGACTATTATATGTGTCAATAGGACTAAAAGGGACCCGGGAACAACAACAACAAAATAAACAGTGATACTAGGAAAAAAAAAATATCAAACAGGGAATGCCACGTACCAAAAACAGACTAAATGGACCAGAAGTAACATTTGTTTTATATGGCAAAACTCGAACACTATGTGAACAAATGACATATAAGACATAGTATTAACAACAACATAAATGATTGAGTAGAAAGCTCTGAGCTTAATAATAAAGTCTATTTAATCACATATCTAAATATATTATCAAAATCAGCCTTAACCCATTCATCCATATATAATATATCTATTTCACTACCTACTACTTTACCTTTTACCTGTTTCTCCTGTTATCAAGAACAAAATTTCTTTCTCTCACGTCTCTTGCTATCGCAATGAAAATGTTGAATCTGTCTTTCATGCATCTTGTACGTTTGACATGACGGCTATGCACTTGTTCTTGATATTTTTTCCTGTCAATAACATAAAATCACACAACTACAAACTGCCCGTCATGTCTGCATACAGATATAGACGGTTCCTACCATTGCACTCACATGTTTTGTTATTATTGTACCTCAGTAGCAACATGTTGTTGTTAGTTTCTTTGTATAGCTTAGTTTGGCTATGCAGCGATGCATCACTCTCAGTTAAACCGCCTCACAAAAAAGTACTCCAACTATTGGATACATCAACAACATAATATGCACTTTCCAATTGTTTTCGTTCCTTATAGTTACCGTCTTTTGTACATGGCTACGTATCCTAATATTAATGGCAAGTAACATTAATTCAAATCCTGAATCATTATCCTACAGCTCATCTTCGCATGTCTCACTATATTCAAGTTCAGATGCAAAAGAATTTTTGCATTACTTTTCATTAGTGTACTTGAATGTTCAGAGCATTCAACATAAATTGGACTTGCTTTACATTGAGCTTTACGAGTATGACATCCTTGCCTTTACAGAAACATGGTTAAACAGCAACATTGCAACAGATAACATCAGGCTTCATTTCATGTTCCTGAAAGGCGTGACAGAAAATGTGACTCACATGGAGGGGTTGTAGTGTATATTGAAGATACCATTTACTATAAACGTCGATCTGATCTGGAGTTGGCTCATCTTGAATGTATCTGGCTAGAGGTTGAAGTTCGTAAGAACAAGGACATTATATTTGGCTGTTTCTATCGTCCACTTAGCTCTGACGCAATCTGTCACTCTTACATTGAAGACTCTATTGGACTTGCTGTTGATTCCAATGTCTCTGACATCATTGTCACGGGTGACTTTAATTAAAATGCTCTTAATGATTTGACACTGCGAAACGAAAAATTATGTCCATTTCTCAACAATTTTCTCTAGAGCAGATTATACATGAACCTACACATTACACAGAGCATTCTCATTCACTTAAAATGTCTATATTTGATTTTTGTATCCAATCGTGATTGTGTCCTCCATTCAAGAGTTAGTGAGCACTTTCTTGAACAGGAGTTAAGATACCATTGTCCTATATTTGGAGTGTTAAAATTTCCTTAGTCCAAGCGAATATGTATTGACCGTTATATGTGGAAATATGAATATGGTGATTACATTAAGCTTCGATCTGACCTTGCTTTGTGCACTTCGGTCTGACCTTGCTTTAACTGGAACTGTGTTTTTGACGATAACATTAATGTCTATTCATCAAACATTACCAGTAAAATACTTGACATATCAAAGCAAAATAATCCAAACACAATCATAAAAACCAGATCAAATGAACCTCCTTGGATCACTAGTGAAATTCGAAAAATGATTCGTAAAAGAAAAAGGATGTACAGAGAAGCCAAGAAAACACAGTCATCTAATATCAGTGGCACACATTTAATTTAAGCATTACAGGAATAAGGTAGTGCTTACTATTCGCTCAACAAAAACACCTTACATGTACTTCAATAAACTCGCTAGCAAACTCAAAGCAGCTCTCACTCAACAATTTAAAAGACTGGTTGAAAAGTCTCAAATCATTTATATCTACTAACAACAATAACACATTTCCTCCTTATACAACTCTAGTACAAATCATATTGCTTCATCTGATTTGGATAAGGCGAATGTCTTAAACTTTTACTTTCAACAAACAATTCTTCATGACGACGGCAAGGAAGTACCTATTCTATACCCTCTTGACCCGAATATGTGTCTGAGTGAGATAACCATATCACCCACAGAGGTTTGTGATGTTCTTAAATATCTAAATGTTAATAAAGCCTCAGAGCCAAACGGTATAAGTCACAGAATACTACGAGAAGCGGCTGTTGAACTCTCTTGTCATCTCTGCGACCTCTTTAACTATACATTTAAGCAATGTCAACTGCCCTCAGTGTGGAAAGAAGCAAAAGCCACTGCAGTGCATAAAAAGGAGATGTTTCTCTTCCGAACAACTATAGGCAAATGTCCTTACTGAATACTGTCGAAAAGGTGTTTGAACATATTGTTTTTAAGCATGTGTTCAACCATCTAAGAGAACTTCAATTGTTGACTCCTGTTCAGTCTGGTTTTGTCCGAGGGGATTCCGCAGTTAACCAGCAGACTTATATCTACAATACACTGTGCAAGGCACTCGATGATGGCCTAGGAGTTCGTACAATATTTTTTTATATCAGCAAGGGCCATATATGGCTTCTCAATGGTGTGAAATAAAAGCAGGAGTTTCAGAAGGATCTATCCTATGTCCTTTGTTGTTTCTGATCTTCATCAATGACATATTGGCTGTCTGAGAGTATGTGATCGTCATATGAAAACAAAGCTTGGGATTTGACAAGGAATCTTCTGGAACTTCGTAGCCACGAGCAGCTCAGTGTATATTCTTTGTAACCAGCTCTAAGTACCGCATACTGAAGATGCCTTTGTCTCTCTGTAAACGTACTATATTACCAAAATCTGAAATATACGGAATTTAATTTTCACTGCCTTTTCTGCAATATCTGAATCAAAGATAAATTCTAATATACTTTAATTCACTCAAAAATTTAGATTTATTCTCTCTGCATTTATTTCCATAATAAGATTGGCAGATATGTTGAGTTAAAAGCGTAACATTCCGTATAATTAGAATAAGGTCGGAGATATTTTCGGAAACACGTGAATGTTGTTCGTTGCTGTTGAAGAATGCCCTCTGCCTCTACAAAAGTTGAGATTCCGGCCTCTTCGGAGGCCCTAGACCCATTTAAAAGGGTTCTTACTGTCGTCGATAAAAAAGTTCGTAATTTGGAGAAACGCAAGGTGTGTGTGTAGTCATGAAATATGTTATTTTACATGTCTTTTGCGTTGCTAAAATCGATGCGTCAGAACTGTTATTTTTAATTTCCTAAAATATTAGATCATTGTTAGTTGTTATGGGCCAGCATTGAAAAATTTGGTATCATGCAGTGACAAACGATGAAGTTGATAGTTGTGTGAATATCTGTATCAGTTCCTTGTATGATCTACTGCTGACAAGGATAACAATGGCTTCAGCCTTGACCATTGAACTTTTAGGCTAAAGAAGTTTGATCATTATATTTATGGAATCTTTATAAACATGTAGTACTAGTGCAAATGTAGTAACACGTCAAGTTTTATTTGGGAAACCACAAACTTCATGAATGGAATAGTTCTCGCATAAATGAAAGGTGCACAACATTTTGTCAAAAAGTACACTTTGCCAAATAAGATACAGTAGTTGGTCTAATGTGACAATTTGTCAAAGACAAGACTACGGCAAGTGGTCAAAAATTAATTTTAATACTTACTGTCAAAAACTGTCAAACTGCAAAATAACCTCTTTGTTACCGTATTTAAGATTTTATATTTACTATGGGTGATATATCTGTTATGTGAAGAAGATGAACGAGAAACTCATCAAGGTTGTCAGCAACCCTGAAAACCATTTGGCTCAGTCATTTACTGTTTCTGTGTCACTAACAGTACTACTTAAGATGAGTTTGGTGGAAAAAGGTATTAGACTGAGGCATTTGACCAAATGCTCAATTTGACCAAATATTGTATTGGCAAAGTGTCTTTCGCAGAAATATAGTGGACCCATTAATAAATAGTACTGTAAAGCAGGGCCTCCACTGTCGATCGCCAATGTCGCCATTTGCCGTAATTTTCAGAATCTGGCGCTAAATTTTGCCAGTTGGCTAAAATATTTTTCAGTCGTATTTGATTTTTTCCGTTATCAATATATAAGCGGCCTAGAATTGGTACTTGATTCACGTGTTTTACTAAGCGTTTTTCGTGAAGAAAACTGATAAGTTCAATCTGTGTATTGTCATTTCCGATATTGATTTCAGGTGACACTTTGAGAAGATAATTGCGTAAATATGTGTGATCGGCTGATTAATCAATTATGACAATTTCTGGCAGCTTGTATATGTAAATTGTGTAGAGGTTCCCCGAAATTAATGACAATTATTACTTAGTTTAAAGACAAAGAGAGCAACAGGTTTAGACAAAAAAACCGACAGGCTTGTTTGTAAAAGTTTTGGTCGCGGTTGTTTTGTCAACTATCGTAATTATAATTAAAAAAATTATAATTACGATAGTTCGCTGTTTTCTGCAATCACTTTGTAATAATGTTTTAATATTATCGTAAGAAATTTATAACAATGGGAATTAAAATTTATGTTTAATTGACTTTTCAACATTGCCAAAATTCGAAATTCTCCAGTTGAAGGACTCTTTGGAAATTGGTCATTCATGCCTAAGATATTAGACAAATACAAAGGAAATGTTTTGTGACAGCTTCAAAATTCAAAATTATTCATGTTGTTACATGATGTAATCCATGCTTAGAAATGAATCAGACTAAAACTGCAAAATTTAAAAGGTTTAGTCACAGGGGAATAAAACCTTTTTATGTTCTTATACTATTATAAATAATAATACTTCATAATCAATAATTAATAGGGTATAAGAACATATTGAACATGTTTCATAGCCTGTCCACTTAACATGAAAATCAATGATGAGGAAAAGAGATCTCCCTAAGCACCGAAGTATACACTACAGTAGTGTATACTTCCATGCCCCAAGTATCATTACACCAGGAAAAACATGGCTACTTTGGCTCTAAAGCGGCTCCAACTTTTCTTAATTGGCAAAAATGTTGGCGACAAGTTTGAAAACCCCAGAGGAGGCCCTGGTAGAGTTGTAATTTAAGAAGGACAGTGTACAGTGCCCGCTTATTAGATCTATTATTGGAGCTAAAAGTACAGATATTCCTGGTCTGTACCACTGTATCATACTGCTGAATGCTCTAACCAAGGTATACCAGTTAAACAGTGCACATCTAGTTCAGATATACTTAGATAAAATCAAACTAGGTCTGTGTTTTGGTGTCCCAAAATTGGATTCATTGTCCTGTGGAATCTGCACGCTGTAGCTAATGCAGCGCTGTGTGGCTTATATTTATTGCCAATAAAGGGAAAAAACCTCATGTATTGGGATGGGCCCTTTAAGGGAGTCACATGCATTTTACTGTCGGTAAAAACAAATACAGAAATGTTATTTCACAAGAATTTAGGAAAATTATTATATTATATAACTTTCCGCAAGTTTTTTATGCGAGATGGAAAATTAAAGTTATTGGAAGGTGCTGGAGAATGCACCCATAATCAGGCAGAGTGAAAATTATGTGTAAAACAATTTGTAAGTTAAACTTTCAACACGCAGATCAATAAAGATACACCAAAAAGCAATGCTCTAATTATCATAACCCTCTTATTATTTGCTCTTACAATTAATCTTAACTCATGACAACTGACACGTGTACTTGAGTTTTAATATCATATTACTTGTCAAGGGTGAGCACAAACATCCACTAATTATCTATTCGAGTGTCACCATCATCTAATTAAACGATGCGCACATTCTTTTGATTGCATCATTTGTATGCTACCTTAACAGCCGGGTGCTAACAACACCTTTTAAACATATATCGATGCTTAAAATGTGTTTATTGTTTGTCAATTAAATCTCATCATCCGTTAATTACAGTTGTTATCAAAGTCAAGAAAATGGGCACATGTATGATCGTTGCTGATCGACAGAAAACAATTAGATTAAAATACAAGCTTCGTCTCAGTTTCTCACTTTTTGTCGCATGGACAGTTGATGTCGCCTTAGTGTTTGAAATTAACAAGTTTATTGACAAGTACACTGAGAAATCGACGCATGACTGAAAATTCCTACGGGTCAAATATGACTTGTCTTATTTGCGATTTTATTGCGTGTCAAATACAGGTATTTAGAGATTTTCACGTTCAAAACTCAGGAGCCAGGTCAACTGAACACCCTGGGTTGTTAGTAAACTAACATTACCAGAAACACGGTAGGAACGGCATTTAACTCCTACAACAATAAGTCATTAGCAAACACATACTGATAAATGAAAATACATATACATGTATTTGTAACAATAAAAAATACCAAAAGAACCTTGATATAAGAAATCACTAAATAAATAGCACCTTTCAAGAATTTTTGCAAATTATATGATCAGAAGAAAATTAAACACAAAGTGGAACACACAACCAACACAGGTTAAGTTAAACTAGGTCTATTATAGACTATTAGTCCAAGTTTCAACCTGTCTAAGGTCTTCATCAGAGATGTAAACAAATTATATGATGTAAAATCTTAATTATGTGTGATGTGTGATAATCCAATAAACCAAGACAAGTGTACCTAATACAGTTTATAACAGTAGCATCAATCAGAAGTGTGAAAGCTTAAAATGTAATCGGGCGGCAAGTAATTAAAAACTACCAGCAGGTCGTCTACATTCATAGATGAAAATTGTGACAAAGATATATGTTCAGTAAGGTTGCAAAGTGCTTTAAACCTGGATTTTTTTGCAGATTTTATAATTCAACGTTTTTGAAAATGTGGACATTTCTAAGCTATTAACTTTCCTGGATTCATATTGATAACTGAAATGCAAAAGCATATACCAGGTAAAATATCTATACCAACACTAGAGCATTTATTGTCTATGAATACTATGCAGCAGTATTCCATGAATAAAAACTGCACATGTGTGTGATGTTTGCAAGTGACAGTGATTTATATGAACATTATATAATATAAATGCAGCTGCTGTACTAAGTCTCCAGCTCTGGCCTTGATGAGATTCATTGATACAATGTATAAAGCATGCCTATTATTTGACTGGTGACTTGATCATTTTGTTGTTTTTCAGCTGAAGCTTGATCTCATAAGGCAGAAAAGAGATGATGGTGCAATTCTCGAGAAAGACCAACAGGTAGCTGATTTTGAGTGTAATATGCATTACATAAAGTGTGGGCAATATATTGCAATATACTGGTTATCACAATTTTTTTTCTAGGCAAACATATATTGCCATATTACGATTTCAAGCCAGGAGTACACTATTTGTCTAAATTATATGAGTAATAATGAGTTTCTGTTTGGTTTTCTGACTTTTTAGCTCACCTGGCACAAAGTGCCAGAGTGAGCTATTAGACGCATCTTCGTACGAAGTAGCACGACGTAATCCGTCAACCATTTCCTTCAAGCGACATCTCCTCTGAAACCACTGGGCCAATGTTGATGAGACTTTGCAGGGATGTTCCTTGCATGAAGCTCTATCAAAGTTGTTCAAAGAATTCCATTCCATGCAGAACTCTGGTTGCTATGGCAACAAATAGGAAAAACTTTAAAAATCTTCTTCTCTGAAACCACAAGGCCTAGAGCTTAGATATTTGGCATGTAGCATTGTCTAGTGGACCTCTACCAAGATTGTTCAAATTATGACCCCTGGGTCAAAATTGACCCCCCCCCCGGTGGGGACTTTGTTTTTGCATAGGCATATATAGGAAAAACTTTAAAAATCTTCTTCTCTAAAACCACAAGGCCTAGAGCTAAGATATTTGGCACGTAGCATTGTCTAGTGGACCTCTACCAAGATGGTTCAAATTATGACCCCGGGTCAAAATTGACCCCGCACGGGGTCACTTAGTTTTGCATAGGAATATATAGGAAAAACTTTAAAAATATTCTTCTCTGAAACCAAAAGGCCTAGAGCTAAGATATTTAGCATGTAGCATTGGCTAGTGGACCTCTACCAAGAGTGTTCAAATTATGACCCCCGGATCAAAATTGACCCCGCACAGGGGGTCACTTAGTTTTACATAGGCTTATGTAGGAAAAACTTTAAAAATCTTCTTCTCTGAAACCAAAAGGCCTAGAGCTTAGATATTTGGCATGTAGCATTGGCTAGTGAACCTCTTCGAAGATTGTTCAAATTATGACCCTAGGATCAAAATTGGGGGTCACTTAGTTTTACATAGGCTTATATAGTAAAAACTTTAAAAATCTTCTTCTTTGAAACCACAAGGCCTAGAGCTTAGATATTTGGCATGTAGCATTGGCTAGTGGACCTCTACCAAGATTGTTCAAATTATGACCCCTGGGTCAAAATTGACCCCGCACCCCCCCCGGGGTCACTTAGTTTTACATAGGCTTATATAGGGAAAACTTTAAAAATCTTTTCTCTGAAACCACAAGGCCTAGAGCTTAGATATTTGGCATGTAGCATTGCCTAGTAGACCTCTTCAAAGTTTGTTCAAATTATGCCCCTGGGGTCAAAATTGACCTTGCCAGGGGGGGGGGATCATTTGTTTTACAAAGGCGTATATAGGAAAACTTATTTGGTATATAACATTATCTAGTGATCTTCCACCAGGCAAGTGGACTTGTACCAAGGTGAGCGATATAGGGCCATCTTGGATGATATGCTTTGCAAAATATAACAATATTAGCGCAATATCAAGTAAAATATTTTAGTATCATTTTTGCTGGCAATACCCAGCCCTATTTGAGTCACTGATGATTCCGGTCTGTATACACATGTTGATCAGCCAGTGTGGCAAGGCTGTATAGTATAAAATGTACCAATGTACATTTACATTTTCATGTAACTGCTCTACCATAAATACTTGAATGTTTAGGGTCTGTTGTGTCCAGATAGGGCAAGATGTTCAGGGGCCTAGCGAGGGGGCGACTAGGGCGACAAAGTCGCCTTTCACACCTCAACTTCGCCCATTTCTGTGACAAAAGCGAAATTAACTTCGCCCGAAAATATCTCAATAAACAATGAAGTGAATAAACAAAGTGTCAACATTTCTCTGACCATTAACTCCACCCCCTCAATCAATTAGCGACTGACAAAAAGGTTGCCTGAAGGCTGATTTGACAATATGACACGAGTGATAATCATTGTGAAGGCTTCAACATCGGATTAAAGAAGATACATTATTCGTATGTCCGCATAAGCGTCTATCCGAAATTATGTACACTTTTTGTATCTCGGTTGTATTTCCAGTCAACAAAATGAGTTTCGTACCTCAGATTTTCCAGTTAAACTTTTTGAAGGGTGGATTTGATTACCCATCTGTTATTTTTCACAAAATATTTTACCAATAGAAAGAAATTTAGTTTTGCTTTGGTATATCGTTTTTTTAATACCATGCTGACTACGGTAGATATTGTTGTCATCTAACTTACAAAGAATGCATACCTAATAATTACGTTTATATGACTATCAAACTTGACCATTTATGGGAACAAAGACCTATAACAACAGCTTAATAGGTCTTTAATGGGAATGACAGTGGGGGGGAGACAACAAATATCTTGCTACTCCCTCACTTCTCCTTGTAGACGCCAAACTTCTCCCTATTTTCAGCTCAGGGAGAAGTGACTTCTCCCTAAAATTTTACTCTAGCTAGGCCCCTGGATGTTGTAACTTACAGATTGATTAGAACTTGGTGTAATGATAACAAAACAATTTTTACAGTATGAATTTTAATAATGAAGTGTAACACTACAGTAGATATAACATCCGTCTGTCTGTTTCTAGGCTGCTGTAGACAAGTATGGAGAGGTGATACAGAATCTGGAATTTGCACGAGACTTACAGAAGCAGTTTCAAGCCATCAGTGTTGATGTAAAGTTTAATCAATATTTTCTGTCATATTTTCTGTCAAGTGTTTTGTATTTACATGTATGTTGACTATATGGTTTTGAGTCCTGTTGAGTGTATCATGCATCATTTATATGAACTTCTTGTGGTTTATGATTGCATGTAAAGTGAGACATACATTGTGCTGTGGGATAGTTGTTACTGATTTAAGTTGGCCAATATTATCATTTCATAATTCTTAATATGTGCAATATTGCATGTAGACTCCCTTGTTCTAGGTTAACATTATACAGTAAAACCTGTCTTTACTGACACCTGGTCTTAATACCAATAATTAATCTGGCACATTCCCTTAGTCCCTGTAATATAAGTTGTATAATGGAAAGCCTTCTGCTTTAACCAGTTTGATCAAGTAGATCTAGAGGGTGCCAAATAAGACAGATTTCACTGTATAATGGTAAAACATGGTGTAATGTAGTCAATTAGAGGTAAGTTTGCTTGACTGTTCATCAAGGTTAAGAAAAAAATGTTTGCAGCTAATTTGTAAATGTTTGAAACAAGAAATAACAGCAGAAAGGAAAATATAGTTGTTTTAAAAAAAAAGACACAAATACCTAATCTATTTTTAGCCTATTGTCGTTCTCATTTTATCTCTGCACATGTAGGTGGAGAAGTTGCTGAAGAAGCAGGCGAAGCGAGGAAAGTCAGAGAAGCAGTTGCAGGAAGTGAAGCGAGTCAAGGAGGTCCTACAGTTACAGGGTCTTCTTGACAGTCTTGGTTCAGAAATGGTTCGGAAAGACTTTCAGACGGGAAAACACGGGGCCATTGTAAGTATCTAAATCAAATACTACCAAGAACCCTGTCTTGCTTTCACTTATTATATAAATTAACAATACAATCTTTGATACAAAAAAATCAGCAGAAATGCTCACAAGTCAAAAAGGTGTAAGGACGACCAAAATTTCTGTAAGGACGACTAATACATGAAATTCACATATAGTTGCGACCCTGCAGGACGAGTGACTGGAAAAAAGTCTTTACAACCCTGAAGGCATACCTGAGCTATTAGTGCCTTGTATGTTTACAACTTCTACATTTTAAAAGGGTAGAAGTAGCAGTCAGAAGACAAATACTAGTATATACTGCTAATCACAGTAAATGTGTAACACTAAAGAATCAAGAAATGTTCAATATAGCTTTATGAACCTAATTGATTTCCACGAATTCTGTACAGAATTTGAGTATTCTCCTGAACTTTGCAGGTGTTAACAGAAGAGAATCTGGATCAGTTAGATGAGCTGTACAAACTGATCAGTCCAACCCGAGATGGCGAGTCGGACTACCTGGAGTCAGTGTCCGAGGCGTCAGAACACATTGTATGTTTGCTGGAAGCCAAAGACAAACCAGTTGTTGGAACAACATCATACAAGGTATAATGCAGGCGGAAGGATTCAGTATTGCTATGTTGTCAGTCTTCTGTCAACATGAAATTTGTAATATATTCATATAAGTCATGGTCTTCCTTGGTGTTCTTTAAAATATAACACATTTTAGACTTGCCACGGTATTTCAAAGAGAAAGAAATACAGGAACTGTGTTATATAATTCAGACAGAGCTGGCAAATGACACTGCGCTTTGGAACATGCAGTGCTGGTTAACCATCATGTTCCCCATTAGTAAGCAAAAGCAGAAAACTCTTTCAAGGATTTTGATTGAATTATGGCCCTTTAAATGTCACTTAAAAGTGACTGATAAATTTTATCACTCTTTCAAAATTACCACAAAAGTCTCCCATGTCGGTTCAATCATAAGTCCTGATCTTGTTGGAAGATTTGTCTACTGCTGTGTGTCTGTTGACAGTTTACCTCTCTAGATACACATTAGTTGATTTAAATGCTATTAATTTTGCTATCAAATTAGTGAGAATAAGACAATGATGAAACATGCCATTAGAAAGCTCTTGTTGTAAATTGATTTATGATACATTTTAATGATTTTTACTTTTTGTCGAGCCCGCTTTTGGTTAGCACAGACTAGGTCTAAGGTCATGGGCATCTCGTTTAGTGCTTAAAGTTTGATCGTGTTGAACATTTTATTCATGTAAAAGATGATTCTAGATATGTTTTTTTCCTGCATTCAGGAGTTGAAAGAGTTACTGGACCTGATATCCAAGTGTGGTTACTTTGAGAAAGCACAAGCTACAGAAGAAGGGGTAAAAGAAGTTTCGCTGACACAGAGTTTGAGGTTGTCGAACACACAGATGTCCCTGCCCCCGACTCAGAAGAAGTACAGTCCTCTTTACCCCCAGAAGTACCAGTTGAAGAAACGGAAACTGAAACTATAGCAACAGGACAACAGTTGTTGAACAATGACACTTTAAATACACAGCAGCAACAGGTTAGTTTGTATACATTGCCTACACATGAAATTAATTTCTGGGTACTTATCATGATAAAGATGTTTTGAATTATTTCAAGTAAGGTCGAACAGTAACACATTAAACTGATTAATTAACTTTTACAGGGATGGAAACAAGTGCTTTTGCTGTCATATCACGGACAAATAATGATACTGATATACATTGCTAGCATCCAAAATAATATAAGATTGTAGAAACTGATAGAGATCTGGTGATTTGTACACATGATCTTAAAACATTAATCAATTAGAGTTAAACGTAACTGCGAATGTCTGTCCAGAGTCCCGTCAGCATTGGTGATTTTGTATGGCTAGGGCTGCAATGATTCAGCCTGACAACCGATTCGATTTGATTCCAATTATTTTTTTCCTATACCGATTTTTCGATTTCGATTTTGTACATGAATATGTCACAACAATTTCAGCATTTTCAGCCCTGAAGGCGAAATGTGTTTCCACAATTTAAAGTGACATTATGTGCATATTACTGCACAAAGTGTATTTTTGGTGACAGTTTTATAAAAGCAATTTTTGGTTGCTGTGCATTTAAATGTGTTAAATTAATGATTATGCCGCATTAGTATTTGAAGTTGGTGCTTTAGATATAAAAAAATCGGACTGATAAAATGATAGTTGAATGTGTCCTGTTCTGGATGTTGGTAGAGATTTCTGGCAGTGCAAGGGAAGCAACTCCTGCATGCAGTTGTTCTTTTCTTAAATTGACGCTCTCAGTCAAATAAGAAAATCAATATTTTGAAAGTTATTTTTAACCCACAGATGTCCCTGCCCCCGACTCTGAATCCGTACCGTCCGTCCTTACCCCCAGTCCCCACTTAGAAACGGAAACTGAAACTATCGGACTAACTTTGTCATGCATTGAAGCATTTTAAAATAACTTGGCACACATGTCTAGCACATCAAGATGACATGTCGAATGCAAGACCTACATCCCTACCTCAAAGGTGAGGTCACACTTGGAGTATGAAGGTTAAGGAACCCTCTAAATATGCACTATTTCGTGTCCGGACTTTAACTCTTGTCACTGCATTGAAGGATTTTAGAATAACTAGGCACACATTTATAGCAATCAAGACGACATGTCGTGTGCAAACCCACGTCCCTATCTCAATGGTCAAGGTCATACTTAGAGTTTGAAGGTAATGGATTCCTATATATATGATATATGCACATATTAGTGTCCGGACTGTAACTTTGTCAGTGCCTTGAAGGTTTTTAAAATATTTGGCACAAATGTCTAGCACATCAAGGCACTTGTTTATTTCTTAAAGACCCACATCCCAGTCACAATAGGAAGGTCAAGGTCACATTTCGTAGTTTGTTTATAGGTCAAATGGAATCCCTGTACCCTATATGCACACATCTATTTCCTGGACTTTAACTTTTTATTATCGCTTTAAAGAAACATTTTAAATTGTTAATTAACTTTTGGGCAGCAAATGTTCTGTCACATCAAGCATGTATAATGAATTGAAATGTCCCTCCTACCAAAGGTCAAGGTAACACTTAGTGTTTAAACTAATGGAGATACTGTATGCATGATTACACTGTCATATGGAAGCATTTTAATAATTACATAGCACATTTGTTGAGCACATGGAGAGGACACAGACTGTGCAGGCACTTTTGGGGGATTCTTAGCTTGTGAGGGACAGCTCTTGTTTCATACTGGTAACGGGTCAAGGGTTTGGTGTATTTTTTTAAAAGTTATTATTGTACACACACCATTTTCAGCTGGATTTTCACTTGAAAAAAATGCGCATAAAGTCACTTTAAAATACTTTTTTTTTCGGGGGGTCCTTCAGCGGCACGACAGAATCAATTTAGTTTCAGGGGTACAATTATAAGCAACAGGGGAAGTGACTTTGGCATGACTAAGCGTGGCTAAAGGCCGGGATTCCGGTACTAAATTACGGTTAGGTGAACTGGGACTTAAGAACAAATCAATTGAAAATGTCCAGGATTGAATCGCGAATCGGATCATGGGCGTGGTAGTCGAATTCCGATGAATAGCATCGAATCGTTGCACCTCTACTTTTGGCAGACTATAATGTGATGGGATAGATAAATTTGGTGCTTTTCCAAGCTCAATAAGCAAATAGTGTGAAGCCTTGAAATGATAGTGGGAACATTTCTTACAGCTATTAAATAATGTAATCTTGTTTGACCCACTGTAAACATGGTAAAAATAGACAGAAAATAGGGGAAAATATTCTGGTAAAATTGGGCAAGACCAATGCACTGGGTAAGCTAAAGTTTGCATGATAACTTTAACAAGTCTATTTTTAGACTAGGTATGAGTTATTTAGCTTTATTAGGTGGTGAACATAATTTGATTTTATCCAAAAATCAGAAGCAAATTTCTTGTGTTTGGTTGCAGGTGGTTACAGCCCAGGCAGATGTTTTCTTCAACACCCCCGTCACATCTCAGACCATAGAACAACAACAGGCAGACCTAGTAGCTCTCTCACAGAGACGGCCATTCCAGGAAATAGTCTCCTCCGTTCAGGGAAATTTTAACTTTCTGCAGGAATCTACCATTGAGGTGGAAGCAAAAAGGGAGTTTTGTAAGACACATTGCTTGTAATATCTCTTAGAAAAGCAGAGGAGTAAAAGCTAAAAAGCAGTTGTAAAAAAAAGCTTTGGTGTGAAAAGTATGAAAAATCAGAATCTGACCAAAAAAAATGAGTTTTCAAATTAAAACTAGTCGGCTGCATGATTATTGCTTATTGGTTAACCTAGTGTACTTAATAAATACTACAGGGTAAAGGTATCCCTTACTAAAATAAATGTAATGCATCCTTATTGATTGCCAACATACTTTTCATCTTTATTGAGCCACCCTGAAAATGTCTAACCTTTTGAGTATATTGCCTTGTTTACAATTTTCACTTAAGTCAGTCAGAATTTTAGTAAGAGGTTGTTTTAGAGTATTATAAAATGAAAAAATTTATATTTTAGTCAAACTAAAACAATTTTTTATGATCATAGATGCTAAGCTGTTGTACCTAAAGTATGAAAGTTATTTCTGTCTGACCATATATTTTTATATATTTTTTATTTCAATCAGCCCCCCACATGGATCCTGCAGTGGTTGCAGCCCATCCTATGCCTCAGTCCCAACAGTCCCTAGGACGGCCTCCAACCAACCAGACCCCAGACACATCCAGCCTACAGCAGTCTGGCTTTGGTGGTACACCGACTTTTGGAGAACAACAATCACTGGACTCGGAACTATCAGTTAACAAAGTTGATCAAAGTGTTTACTCACAAGCCAATGTGGCGCCCTCACAGGACTATTCTAGCTCTAAATTCTCACAGAGCAACTTATCTCACACTTTAAAAACAGACAGCTTGTTTTCTGGTGCAGTGTCAAGTGGTGATTCAAACACAGGAAATATTAACATGCTGGGTAAAGGTGAAAAATCATCAATAAGTCACACACAGTATGATATTCCTCCACAGTTACCAATGCCTCCTGGTCATGAACAGACAAATCAGGTATGGTTTAGGATATCTTTCCGCACTTTCTAAACTCTAACCACTTGGTTAGTCTATTAAGTGAGAGTCTGTTGTGTCTCTTTGATCATGTTTATATTAAATGTTTCAGTTTGGGACATGACATCAGACAACTTCTCTTGATTTTGAAGTTTGGAGAAAAAGAAAATCCAGTCAATATTCTTAATAAATGTATTTTTAGCTCACTCTGTCAAATAATAGAAAAGAGCTTATGAACACTCTAGAAGCCACTTTTTATCCTTATCTTGAAAATTAGCCATACTGTATGAATTGACACTTTGTATTCTTATCTTGAAAATAAGTTATACTCTATGTATTGACAAATTCTAACTCAAGTTCAAAACTGGGGCATGTGAAGTCAAAAACTAAGTTACCAGGTCAAATCATAGAAAACCCTTGCAAACACTTCAGAAGCCACATTTTGTATGGGATCATCATGAAAATTAGTCAGAATGTTTGCATCGGGGAACACTAGGTCAGGTTTGAAATTGGGTCACATGGGGTCAAAAACTAGGTCACTTAGTCAAATAATAGAAAAACCTTGTTGTAGATAGATAGATTTTATTCTGTATAAAATGTACATTTTTTGTGGTATAATAAAATACTTAATGTAATAACATCGAGCATGTACATATTTGAAACTTTCTATTCATATCATAATAAACATATGGATACATGTAATAATTTAATGATTGAGTACAAATGTACCCACTGGGGGTCATGACCGCACCTCCTCATATGACACCAGAACTGTTTTTTCCAGGAAACAGACTCGAGAGTGACTTGATAAGCTACAAGCTTTCTTCACAATCAGGCTAAAATTGTAGTAACCAAATTACATATTATGCAAAAAATAGTACTTTGCGGTATTGAGAAAACCTAATTATACCCTCCGAACACAAAGTGTTAGGGCAGTATACTGGATTCTCAGCCTGTCTGTCTGTCTGTCCCTCTGTCTGTAGACTGAATCTTGTGGACACTAAATATCCAAAACCCCTGGTCAGAATTTAATGATATTACCCATCAGTGAAAAGTGCCATATTTAGTTGTGCATGGCCCAATAAATAAAGCATCAAAATATTACATACATTTTATATAATGTGAAAGTGCTGTGGTTTGGGGGGAATTCATCACCTTCAATGATAGTTTGAGATTCCATTGTGGTCCTTGTGAACACTCTAGAGGTTGCATATTTTACCCAATTATCATTAAAATAATTCAAATGTTTGTCATGATGATCTCCCAGCCAATCTTGAAACTGTTCAAGTGGGGTTAGAACTAGGTCACCTAGTAAAATGATTGTGAAACCCTTGTCTAGCTCACATGGGCACAAAGGTGAGAAAATGTGATCATCTGATGTCTCGTTTGTCCTCCATTGTCTGTCCACACTCGTTGTGAAGTCTCTAGAGAGAAACATCATGAAAATGGTCAGAATGTTTGACTTGAAGGTTTGAAACTGGGTTACATGGGGTCAAAACTAGGTCACATAATAGAAAAACCTTGTGAACACTCCAGAAGACACATTTAATACCCAGTTTATTATTATCATGAGTATGAATGTATGTGTTTATGAACTAGGTGAGGTTCGAAACTAGGTCAAGTGGAATCAAAAACTAGGTCACTTAGTCGTGAACACTTTAGACCTTACATTTAATACCCAATGATTTTGGAAATTAGTCAGGATGTATGTATTGAATAAAGTCCCAGGATCACTTTCAATTTACTGATACAGTAAATTGCATTTACTGATAGGATAATGATAAAACCATGTTCTATTCAGTCATACTCGTACTCGGGAGAGCAATATAGGGACGTTATGGGACCTTTTTTGTGAGGGGGGGGGGGGGGGCTTACAAAAATAGGTAAGTGCAAGGATTCATGCCGAAATGGATAGATAGATAAATCCCAAGTACATGTATAGAACTTACAGGTAACATGTAATTAAATGTAAATTAATGGTTTGTTCCTAATTACAGGATAGCCAGCAGCAGTCTGATCAAGAGAAAAAAGGTTTTCCAATGAATCCCAATGCAACAGAATTCCAGTCCCTAATTTATAACCAAGGTGAAGAAGCAGAAGGGAGCAATAAGTCATCAAATGACGGCTTTCAAGGTCAGTATTGTATAACAGAGCTGATAGTTTTCTGCTGTTGTGTATTATGTTTGATTACAGTACTCTATTTACTAGGTGACAACATGTAAAGCTTGACTGTATCTCTGCAAGCTACATAGCTTTGAGAGACTAGATGTCAACACTACTTAGTGTGTGAATACTGCCATGCTAAAACTACTGAACTAATGAAAATTTTACACAGTATGCTACTTAAAGTAAACTCCCCCCCCCCCCCCCATCTTTGCATTTAGTCCTTTGAAAAAAAAAAAAAAAAAAAAAAAAAAAAAAAAAAAAAAAAAAAAAAAACACAAACACGCCCCCCCCCCCCCCCCCCCCCCCCCCCCCCCCTTGCCTTTTTGTTCAAAATCAAAGTTTTTAGAAAGATGTGTCAAGATTTTGGATGACTGTTATGAAATGGCACATTTCCGCCAAATTTCCAAGGAAACGTTCAGTAATTTGCATAAAAGGGTGGAAACGAACCCCCACCACAGGGTCTTTAACAGTAAACTCCGTATAAAATGAACGCTTTGGGACCATTTGAATTTGTTCCTTATATCTGGAGTATTTTTTATCCATATACTTTGTTTATATGAGTCGTTAAACATGTATAAAGAGTTTACTGTACAAGTTGTGTGGTTTTCTTATGAATAAAGTGTTTTATGCAAGTCTGTAGAAATCAATTTCATTTGAAGAAGTAACTGTTATTACTGAAGCAGGTAATGTTTTGAGAGTTTTGTACTGGTTGTGAATTTGTGACATGACTATACAACGGGTATGAGTAATTGAGGACAACATAATTTTATATAAGCCACATGATATAATTATGAGGAAATGTCGGATTACAAATGTCTTAACAGAATGTTTCATTAAGAACATTTCAGAGACCTTTAGTTTGATATCAGCTTCTGGCTTAATTCTTCTTTGGTATCAATAATATAAATATACATGGTGTACCTTTTACTGTCTGGCAAACTTTCAATGTGGTTAATAATTCAATTTATCAATGTTTGAGTGTGTTTGTATACACAGGAGGTACATATACCAATAGTTACAATCAAGGGCCAAGAGAACAGCGCGGTGGTCGTGGAGGTTTCCGAGGAGGGCGTGGGGGGAATCGAGGCGGAGGTGGCAGCATGAGCAACGGCTATAGTAGAGGGCGAGGTAAGTGAATGTTGAATAGATGTTTTAATTAATACTCCAATTATTGGCTGATAGGGTAAAAATCAATATGATTCCTATATAGGTTAGTCATTTCAGTCTCTCAAAGATTATGAAAATCTTTGAACATAGTTGGTTCATGACAAATAATTGAAATTGAAATTTTCTGTTGCAAATTACAAGTTTATTTTGTGACTGTACAATTTAGTGCAATTGATGGATGGCTAGAGGGTCCTATATTTGTAATTGATGAGGGGAGACATATTGCTTTCCCCTTGCCGTCTAACCACTTTACTTTGTTTGCAGTTCTGATATGCATATTACACGTTGGGTTCATATAGTCAAAGATCAAGGTCATAGGGGCAAGAATTTGAAAATCTTGTCTGCTATTCATCTCCAAAACCCCAAGTTGGGTTTTCATCAAACTTGATGGAAAGTAAATCTTGTTCATATTACGATTTGTGGTCATATGGTTAAAGGTCAATGTCACAGGGACCTGAAATTGGAAAATCTTGTCCATTTTTCATCCCTAAACCCATTTTTGGATGGGAAGCATCAGTATGAAGTCTAGTTTTGTACATTTCACTTTGGGACCATAAAGTTCAAGGTCATAGGGGCCTGAAACTTGAATAATGTTGTGTTCTTATTCCCTAAATGTTGCATCTTCATCATTCTTGATGGGAGGCACCAGTATGAAATCTAGTTACGCATATCATTTAGGGTCATGGTTGAAGGTCAAGGTCACAGGGGCCAGAAACTTAAAAATCTTGTCAACTCTTTAATCTCCAAAACCTCTTGTTGGATTTTGATTAGACTTAGTGGAAAGCATAAGTATGTAGTTTGGTTGTGCATTTTTACAATTTAGAGTGATATGTTTGAAACTTTGAAGTGTAGTTGCCATTTCACATACAGTAGCAAAAAATATTCTTAAAACTTAATTGTTTTGCATCCTTCAAAGAGTTGCGTTACAATGAGTCTGTCGCATCTAAACATGAATGAAAGTGATGTGATACAATCAGATTTAATAAAATGCAGGTTGATACTGGATTGTGGGTGAGTTTCATGACCCATTTTTCTAATGACAACAAGATTGTGTGGGTCTTAATTGTACAAAAGGTTGGGTTTGATTTTGTTATGTATATAATTTTGGGCACATCATGGCCCCTTTTCAAGTTATATTCATCAAAAATGGTAGTTTTGCATTAAGAGTGTGGAACAACTAAATAATTGGTTATCCAGGCTGTGTGTACACATTTCTGGTTCATTAAAACTGTTAAATCATCTCTTTCAATAGGAAACTACCAAGGATACCCGCCAAGAGATAACTACCGACCAGACGGTTTCCAAGGAGGATACAGTGGAAGCAATTACAATGGAGGCGGGTTCCAGAAACGTGGAGATGGCGGACGTGGTGGTTCATCTAGAGGTGGAGGTAGAGGGGGTATGAATTTGTTTTTTCGTTAGTAGCGAAGTATAACGGTATATTGTTAGCCTAAAAACTTACTGTTTTAAACAGTGAAATTATCAAAACATTTGTGTACACATGTGTAGTTAGCATATTCTAACATGACTCACGATTTTTGTCTCTATATACAGAGTAGAAAAATTATGTTATATTAAACCATAAACAACGCGGGAACCGATGTGCTGTAAACATGACGTCATATAGCGCCGCATGACGTTAAATGAGCGTTCGCGTAGAAAATAACGCTTTGCATTTATCAACTTTTTGTAGTATCTGGTCATGTTAGAATCGAAATAACACCCTTTTCAGCGTTATTATCGTCTAATAAACAATGATTTGTCGTACTGATGCGCAGTTATTAACCACTCAGGCCTTCGGCCTTCGTGGCTAATTACTGCGTATCAGTACTCCAAATCATTGTTTATTAAACGACTAACACGGCTGGAATGGATGTTATTTCATAAATGAATGCCAGAAACCAATGATGTCATGTGTGCTGTGCTAGTTGTTATGTAATTCACTAGTGTCTTTAAGTTATGTCTTTATATGCTCATGCCTTTTCCTTGCTACAAAAACTGGGTTTAAATCATATTGCCAGAGATAATCTTTAAAAACAAAAGCACTTGAAGTATAGATCATACATGTATTTGACTACAGGAAATTAAGAGCTCTTTTAATGAGGTCTCTAGAAAACAGATGCAAAATCTAATGATTGACTTTGATTGTGTGGAAGCATTGATACTGATACACAATACTTATTTCTTTGTGCAGGTGGTCAGCGTGGTGGTGGGTTCAACCGAGGAGAACGTGGCGCCAATAAAGGTCCGATAAGAGGTGTTCCTGGCCAAGGTTTTGGGCGCCCCAACTTTAATCAGCAGCAGTAATAGATGTCTGGACAACAGTGGCTTGATTGCAGTGTGTTAAGTGGACACCATTTAGACCGTCTTTTATCAGCGACAAAGCATCAAATGATGTATTGTTTCCAACTTACAACTTACTTTATCATGTGCTATTGTTAATATCACCTTTTCGTTCCTTTTTTCAATTGCACCAATTTTGACTCTTATTTTTCATGTTATCGAACAAACATCATCATATAATTGCTTAGATGTAATGGGAGTTATATTAAGTTTACGAATTTTGATTTTCTTGTTTATTGTTCAGTTTGTTTGTACTCTTCATTTTTTCTCTCCATGACGTGTTATCTGTCATGCCCAGTCTTCTATGTTTTACGGAGCTTATTGTTCTAAAAGTGCTATTCAGACATTCATTTAAACACTGTTTTCAAGCCAAACTTTTTGAAGTTTTGCAGACTTGTGTAGAGGCATTGAGCATTGTGTGAATAATAAAAATATGAAATCAGCTTATACCAGTTCATAAAGTAAAACCAATGTAGGTGTGTAGAGCACTTTTCAGCAGCAATGTACAAAGCAACTTGTGATAAGACCTGAACGGCTAGTCACCAATATGTCAATCATTCACAGTCGACAGAATTGACCACAGTGTCTACAGGGCGACATTGTGGTTACAAAGATCGACAAAATTCATCATCATCATCCATCATCACCATTTTATACCAAATGGTCATAACGTTCAACGTTCCATAACTTTGTACTTTTTGAACTGGTATATAGCTTCAGTATGCAAGTTTCTGTATCATCTAGCTATGTGCGTGTTTCTTTATCACCGGCTATGTGCATGTTTTTGTGCACAGACATTATTATTTCCATCAATCAGTAAAATGTTACCACAGAGTGTGCAAATACCAAGATTTTATTCGGGGGGGGGGGGGGGGGGATTCAGCAGGAAAAATGCATAAGGGGGACAATATATAAATACTAAAAGTAGTCTTAAAATGACTTTCTTGAAAACAATTCTTCCTTCGGAGGTATTAAATTTCAATTGATGTTAATAGAAGTCAAATTTAAAGATGTTCGGTTGTGTTAATAGCATTTATCAAATAAAATAGTATTTTGTTTGGTTCAATTGCATGTGAAGAATGATTTTCTAAAATTTTGTTTTGAATTTTGCTGGTTGCTAATTTTGGACCTTGTAATATCGATTACCCGGTAAGCTTTAATGTAATGGTAAAATTAATTTTTATAAAACTTGTGTTCATGTATACATTGGAGAAAAATATATAAAAAAGATGTATAAATGCGCATTTCTGTTTGCCAGTACCTTTACTATAATTGCAGCATTTTATGTTCATTGGTTCAAATTGTAAACTTAGTGGGAGAAAGAGGTAACAGAGTAAGAGAGTAACATCGACACTCTGATTAGGATCCATTACATTTTTGTATATGGCTGACAGAATCTTGGATGGTTTGTTCCAAAATTTGTAAAAAAAAAATCTAATATCAGAAGTTCAGCTGCCAGAAGGAAACTGGTGATGTTGCATCATCTGAGGGAAAAAAATAGAAATACCCAAAAAAAAGAAAAAGTTGATAAAATGAGGCAGAAGATTCAATATTTCTTGAACGGTTGCCAGGCTGACTTCTACAAAACTTTCTTCAGAAAGAAATTTGCAAACTGTAGGTTAAGGTTATTTTTGTTGTAACGGACATTTGTATTCATGTATGAAACTGCAAGCAATAAACAGACTGGCAATAGTTTGACAGGTATTGCATCGGAAAACATAAGGACTTGAAAGATTTCTTGCTTATTTCAAAGGTTTTGTATTATGCACAACTTTTGTTTCATCATTGTGTAGAGAACAAGGCAGTATTGTGAGACAAAAATTGTCACATTTATATAAAATAAATCTTGTGATGGCATACTACATTGCTGTTGACTGTTTATTTATCTGAAAAACAATACTTGTAGCAACAAGAAAAGTTCAAGCTGAATCAATGTAAATGTTTACTAAAGCTTTAGAATGTTTGGACTCTTGTCCGCTGTAGTGAAGTGTTGGCATTCACAATCTTTCCAAAGTTGTTGAAGAAATTCATACTTTGCAGAACTCCAGGAAAGACTTGTAAAATTGTCAGTATTTGCCCACATGAGGGAACGCCTATTTAACAGACATGGGAAAACTGTCAAATTTTAACCTTTTCTGAAACCAATGGCTGGATTTCAATGTAATTTCACAGACTGAAATGTTCAGTGGCCTTCAGCCAAGATTGTTTAAATCTGAACATGCTTGAAAGGTGGGCTAGAAAATTTTGTCAGAGGAGGGTATGTCTGACTTTCCTTTCTCTAGATGGAATCTCTGCAGAAAATGCTAGAGCTCAGGAAAATCGGTGCAACCTAAGGAATTGATTTCACTGGGCACCTGTTTTCTAACTTGAATTTTATGAAAATACCAGTGCAATTTGGAACCAAAACAAAAAACACTAAACAAATGCTTTCCCTCACAAGTGACTAATGCCCTCAAAGCCGAGCCCCACAGTCTGACCTTGACCTTCAAGTTGTGGACCATGTACTGAACATTTTTCAGATTCAGTTGAAAATCCTTCAACGTATACAACTGATCAAGCTCATATGCTGCAAATGAAAGTGTTCATTGTTTACAAAGGCGTTTGTAGTACAGTCAAACTTGTACTGAGACATCGCCAAAGGGAAAGGCCAAAACCGGTCACTTCATAAAATTGTCTCTTAATACAAAGCATCACCGGAGACGGCAACCATTTTCCATAATAATAATAATAAAATCTTTATTTATAGAAGGTAAACACATTAAGTAAATGTACAAAACATTTGACTTATTTACAATGTGGCCTTCTGAAAAGAAACAGCATTTATACTACAAACGATTGAATGAATGAATGAACGAATTCTTAGAGAAAAAATAATGCAGCATGAATATTTTATAAAGCAATATTAACTATTATATATAGCAGACGTACCCGACAAACACTCGTTGATTGAGAAAAAGCTGTTCAATTGAAACATTTCAAAATGTAGACACATTCTTCTCTTCAACATTCATGACCGTATAACTAAATAACCTGAACATTGGTAATTTTTTGTTAACTAAATATAAAACATTCATACGAAAATTATGACTCATTTATGAAAATTGCCTATCTAATATAAACTTGTGTAAATTATATTTAAAAGTATACATAAACATCATACTTGTGTCACATGGTAATTTTCCAAAAATAGCAAAAATAGTTTGTACATGAAAGTACTGAAAGTCAATAAATACCCATCAATAAACACCTGTAGATATAAGGATGGACTATAATCCTTATGAGATTTGACACCTACATGACTAATGAGGACGTTAAATGCAACTTTAAACCGGTCAGTATCCATAAAAATGATGTGTTTGCCTTGTACGAACAAAAGACTGATTATTGGTTGCGAATTACTGGTTCCTGGTCACGCTAGGCAAAAGTTGCTTAATGAAATAGCAAAACAGTGTAAAAACAAGTGGGGTGGATTCAAAGGCTTTCGGTTAAGACAAAGGTTGCTTAATACACGTGGCCGCATGGACAAGTTCGACTGTATTCAAGTGTGTGGGTGGGGGAGGCGGAAGTAAGCCATAACAAAAAAGCGTGTTCTTAATCAATGTTATATTTGAAACCAATAGCATTTATTAGAATAATTGAGAATTATTTGGAACACATAAACATAAAAAAGTGTGTAACACAATTTTAATTACATTTATGTAATGAACTATATCACAGTTGCAGACCATATAGAGCTTAACATTGTATGCAGTTAATGACCTGGCATAGGTAACCATGAGTCCATAAAACATGCATGTTGAAGTTCAGTAAAACAATACAGCACTTTAAGATGGCAAGTTCCTAATGCTATTCATTCTGGATTCACTTTTAAATGTCATAGTGGCTTTACATGTTAAACAATTTCATATCAGTAACTGGAGAAGGTTTTGCTTTAAGGTCATAACCAAAAAGTACTTAAACTGACCCAATGCCACTGAGAACAAGCTGTGTGGAAATTTTATTTACCTAAATAACATTGTATCAATAGTCCACACCCACATACAACTAACAAAATAATAGACATTGGCCATTAAGTGCTAAATGCAAGTAAAGAAGAAACCATTTCTGAGATTGAGCCGGTTACATTGACTTTTGATCAGCTGACTCAAAATTTTGTTGTATGATACTTACGGAACAATGCCACAGGTCAAACTATTGTAGCTTGGACCCAAACACTGCATCTTTGTAAGAAAAAAAGCCATGTCACTAGACAATTTTTAACGAAGATGCAGTGTTTGAGTCCCAGATACGTTACTTCGACGCGTGACCAATGCTACAATTCCTTGCAAACTTGATGTAATATATAGCAACATTTATCCCTGTTATTTGAAAAAAAAATTTATGCTCCACTCAGTTTGTTCTCTAGCGTTATATATATGAAAAACAAAAGGAAAGCAATTTTGAGTTATTTAAATTCTTAGAAAACATGTTGGACTCATTCCGAATAAGAATTATGTAAATGATTTCATACAATATTGATTCAAATTTAGTACAAAGTATGAAACTGACTTGTGCATGTTAAAAGTTTAATAATTATGGGGTTTAATCAATTTAAGCCAGACTGAACATTGAAAAACAGTATGCATGTTTTTCAAATTCAACAAGAGCTGTCCCTCACAAGTGACAAATGCCCCCGAAAGAAGTGTCTCACAGTCTGTGTCCTCTCCATGTGCTTAATAATTGTGCTATATTATTTTAAAATCCTTCCATGCATGACAGAGTTACCATGCATTCAGTATTCCAATACTTTTAAACACTAAGTATGACCATGACCTTTGAGGTAGGGACATCATTCTTGCACACAACTTTGTCTTGATGTGCTGAACATTTGTGTCAAGTTACTTTAAAATGAATCAATGCATGACAAGTTACAATCCAGACACAAATGTATGCATATATACAGGATTCCATTACCTATAAACTCTGAGTGTGTCCTTGACCTTTGAGGTAGAGACGTGGGTCTTGCACGCGACAAATGGGCTTGATGTGCTGAACATTTTTGCAAAGTTATTTTTAAATCAATCACTGCATGACAAAGTCACAGTCCAGACCCAAACATATGCATATATTCAAGATTCCATTACCTTCAAACTCTAAGTGTGACTTTGAGATAGGGATGTGGGTCTTGCATGCGACACATCGTCTTGATGTGCTAGGCATTTGTGCCAAGTTATTTTTAAATCCATCAATGAATGACAAAGTTACAGTCCGGACATGAATGTGTGCATATATAAAGGATTCCATGTGACATGTCGTCTTAATGTGCTGAAAGTTTGTGCCAAGTTGTTTCAAGAGCTTTCAATTCATGACAAAGTTACAGCCCAGACACGAAGAAATGTAAGGCAGAGGGCACAGATGGACAGTGAGATTTTAATATGCCACCCATCAGGGGCATAAAAAGTAGCAGAGAATTGTAAATATCCAAGGATCAGTTTGCAATAGTAAACATACCTTTATACAAGACGACTTGTATGGTTGTTCTGAACAACTATAAAAAAAACTTTCAATCATTCTATAATAACATTTTATATATCAACACATACAGATCAACATGTCACATCTTGTCCTGTTTATTGTTCTTGACCACCAAAATATCAACAGTTAAAATTCAGTCTCAAACAAAAGCATTGAGACAGTGCAGTAATTTTTCAAATTACACATGTAGTAATGTTTTCATTGAACTTTCCCAAAGCTCTCAGAGATTGATCAACCTCCCATGGGTTTTAAAACCATTCACTATAATGATGTAGGGAATGACAGCTGAGGTTTTACTCTGTTAGCAGGTCTCCCAGATTTAAATGTTTGTGTATTTTCACTTTCTTCAGCGACCATGTTTGCTGGTAGATATTTGCTATGTGTTTCTGTATATAAAGTTCGCCTTGGAGCCTTGCTGACATTCTTACTCAAAAGTCTAAAACAATGAAAGCATACATTGAACAAAGTTATATAATGTTACGAAAAGTCTGAAGTGTTAATGTTTGAATACGAGAAGTTAAGAAAGGGAAATGATTGGTCAGTTGAAATTGAAGTTTTTTTATCAAGAAAAATATGGTGAGGACAAATATTAAAACATGTATTGTTTTAATTTCACTAGATAGAGCATAATGTTCTCTTTTTATCTTGTGCAAATATCTAATAGAGTCTGGAAATATACCTTTGTTCTATGAAAGCCCTGAGCAGCATTTACTATCCCAAGGTATAAAGTAATCATTAATCATGTTTTCTTGGGAAGAGAACAGACAATTCTGTAGTAACAACCTGGAGCTATGGAGGCTTTATTTCAACCACTGACATGGTCATGTTCATGAAACTACACATGGGAGTACCTTTTGCCAAAAGGGGTATCGGCTGGTTTAGTATTATACAGCGGAGGTTTCTCTATTATAGTGTTCTTGGTCTGTTTTCCACTTTTTGTTGACACCATTTTATTAGTGTATGCTTTTGTACTCTGTAATGATACATTTAAGTTAAATCAAGGAACCATGTAAGATAATACAATGGTACTCTATATTCATTATCCATTGCCTTTGGGGATATTGTTTTGGCGTCTGGAGTCATAACTCAAGAAACAATGGATAGAATTTCATGGAACTTAAAATTTGTGCACAATAGCATAATGGCGCAGCGCATACACATCTTTCGTCACAATCAAGTTAGTATTTCCAGAGTTATTGCCCTTTAATTGTTAATTTTTCGAGTGAATTATAGAGTTTTCTCAGTGAAATAAAAGTGATAATCCACAGTTATTGAAACTGTGGATTACCATTTTTAATTTTCACTTTTTTTGCAATCCTCCTACCCCGGTTTCTTTTCCAGAAATTAGGCCCTTAAGGGGATGTAGTGATTAATTCTGTAAATTATTCGATATAGAAACTTTAAATGTCGTTTTGCCTGAAAGTTTTTGTAGTACTGATTTAATTTAATTAAAAATAAAACTGACTCAATAAAAGTAGAGTTTCAACCATAAATATAACCTAGAAAAATTGGGCCGTGGAGTGGTGAAAATAAAAGAAAATTTGACGACGACCGAACACCCAGTTGTTCTTTTTCAGCTATAATGCTTCATTTGGTGCGCCATGTGAAAATATCACTTTTGCTGTTACAATTCAATTATTATCAAAGTAAACAAAGATCGTTTCAATATAAACCAACAATTATCTCTCTATTTAATGTGGGGGTTCTTATATTCGTCTTTATTCAAGTATGAAAAACTTCAAAGATTGTATTTCTCTCAACTCAACCGTTTTTAACAAAATTATAATTGTAACATTGTCTACCTAAGAATTTAATGATCACTCTTTCCAATTTTAAACCCTTAACACTCCTGATTTTTTTTTTCCAGAAATAAGGCCCTTGAGGGGATGTAGTGATTTTCTTATATAATTATTCTATATAGAACCTTTAGAATTATCGTTGTCTGAAATTGTAGTACTGATTTAATTTAATTACAACAATTAAGGTGACTTTATGACTGTAACTTGAAGAAATAAAATATCACCTCGAAGATGAGGCCCCAGTGGGGTGGTGAAATTTAAAAAAAAATAATTTGAAACAGACAGACCAATACACTTTCCAGTTGTTCTTTTTCAGCTATAATGCTTCATTTGGTGGGGGATATAAATTCACTGAATTTGCTTGTTATAATTCAATTATTATCAAAGAAAATAAAAAATCAGTATTCTTTACATACTAAAAATTATTTTATAAAATAAAATATAAACTCACATCATCTAGGTGTCGTTTCTGCTGTCTTGCTGTGGCGGGTTTCTTTCCAATATTCTTCAAACTTTCATACAAGTATGATGAATAGTTCAAAGGATTATAACTCTCACTCAACTCGAGCTGTTGTTTTTAAAAAGGAATATATATTTGAATAAACACTATTTCACCTGGCAATGTATTATTCAGTCTCTTGAACATTTTAAAGTCTTAGTACTTTGAAAAATATTTTGAAAATACTTCAAGATAAATGCATAATCCTTGCGATCTCAGAAATGACCAATCTTAGGGACACAGAAAAGTGTTTGTTGTAGAGAGGTGTTGTTCTGAAGAGGTTGATGCCTTATGCAATTGAGGTACGGGAAAGAAAATGTGTATTTTTAGTGAGGTTATTGCTCTAGGGAGGTGTCCATTGTGGAGATTGGACTGTATTGATAATATGGTTAATCAAAGCACTAGCTGCATTTTTTCCAAATCATTATGTACCCAACATTATAGTGATCATAAGAGCAGTCGTAAATGTTCAATAGTACAAAGCTAGGGACTTAATTACAGAAGAAAAGTTTGAATTTAGCAAGTATGTTGCATCTTATCATCTAAAAAGAAATGGTATTGTTACAGATTTATAGTGTCAATCTCACTCCACTTCATTATGTATTGAATTCAATAGAAATATGTATTGCCTTTCAAACTGTATGATTTAACACAAAACAATACAAGAATGAACCAGACATTGCAGATGACAGACTTTGAATACTTACTGTACTGCCTGACCACAAAGAATAAGTGACAGCTAGAACAAAGTTGGATTGCACATGGCAGTGTGGTGAAGCCATGATTTATAGACTCATGTAAGATCAGTCAGCAACATAACATACCTGGTCCAGTGCTTCACTAACTATATCAACAAATTCTTGAGAAGCTTCCACCTGGTTCCCTGCATTGTAAGGTAAGAGAAGCTCCTGTACAGCAAGGCTTTTCACAAGTAGGGTACCATTATTAGAAGGAACAAGTACAAAATGTCCTATGGGCTGGAAATTTGGATGGCTACCACTTCTTGCTTTTGGACCATTTTCAGATGGCAGTAGATGTGCTATAGCGGCCTGTTCCTGGTAAGAAAACAATCGTAGTATTCACATCTTAACTGCTTTATAACATTTTTGTTTCACTGAAACTAATAAACTTAGAAAGTATTTACAAAAATGTACCACAGAATTTTCATATTAAAAACATACCAGTACATGTAATGGACAAAATGCATAGCTTTGTTCATTTTCCCAGAACTTTCTACTGTTTTCAAACTTTCTTTTAAACGTTTAAAAGTATTGGAGCAAACATAACTATCCATTACTGAAGGGCAAGGGAACAAACTCCTATATGGAAGTTTACTATCCATTACCAATAAGAGGAAAGGGAGCAAACTACTATGTGAAAGTATACCCCTTTATCACATGGGTAAGGGAGCAAATTTGAAATGAAAATTTCTATTAATTACCAGAGAGGTATGTGAGCAAACTCATGCAGGAAAGTTTACTATCCATTATCACAAGGGCAAGGGAGCTAACTTTTATATGAAAATTTACTATCCATCACCAATGAGAGAAGTGAGCAAACTTAGTTATATCTGGTTATAATTTACTACCAATCAGCAATGCTGAATCTGTCTAAATACTAGTGCTCTCTGTGCTTCAATATTTAAGAAAACACACAGTAATCAATAATTTTACAATTTAAATAACGATAAAAACTACATATTTTTAAAGATAAACAGTAACAATACACAAAAGATGTCCCACTCTTATCATATCAATTGCCCACTATAATGTTGTGAAATTATTAACAAAATCCTTGTGGGGGGAGGGGAGGGGGGTATTCTGCAACATTACAGACAAATTTACTTTTACAAGTATGATGTACATACATGTATGTCTTTATACATGAATCAAAAGATCTTACCTTAACAGACAATGTATGACAGAAAGCCTTGAACAGTTGCTGGTTTTTCTCCAGGTCATCCCAGTCAATTCTCCAGCATGAGGTAGGTTGTGCTATCATAGGCTACAAACATCATACAACTAACCAGGCACATCAATTGCAAAACAACACTAATTAAAACCTGACTCTTGTCAAAATTGACTGGATGATGTTGGAGTATTCATAGCAAAAGAATCCATTAAAACTTTTTCCACATACATTAATATATGGTAGGTACAATTTTGACTGGCGGCATACTTAGACTACAGCAGGCCCCACGCTTATAAATGTTTCTTGAGCACAATCTCGTGCTCAGCACAAAATCATGCTCAACTAATATGAAGAAGTCAAGTTATAACTTTTTATAAAGTCAGATTTAATATAAAGATACATAAGCTCAAAACAGTTCATCTGATTATTGTTATAGAACCACACCCAGAAAATTTGTTTCTTTTGTCCAGAATATTGCTATATCGAGAGTCGTTATTATACAAGGTGTACTGTTGTACTATTAGCCTATACTTGATGTATTGGGAGTCTAGCTGAAACATACCATGCCAAACACAAGGGAATCACACACAGCTGTTACTGGTACCAGTCCTGTAACTTGTAGCTGGTAGACAGGTATCGACATCCCCATAGCTTTGCTGGTGCTGGGAAACACAAGTTTCATGGCAGAGGAATCATTATGAATTGTCTAAAGAGATCAATAAAATGTGTATAATATAGAGACCAATAAAGTGAGAACATGTATTATCTAAAAGTACAACAAGAGGGCCAAGATGGCCCTATATCGCTCACCTTGGTACAAGTCCACTTGCCTGGTGGAAGAGATCACTAGATAATGTTATATACCAAATAAGTTTTCCTATATACGCCTTTGTAAAACAAATGATCCCCCCCGGGCAAGGTCAATTTTGACCCCAGGGGCATAATTTGAACAAACTTTGAAGAGGTCTACTAGGCAATGCTACATGCCAATTATCTATGCTCTAGGCTTTGTGGTTTCAGAGAAAAAGATTTTTAAAGTTTTCCCTATATAAGCCTATGTAAAACTAAGTGACCCCCGTGCGGGGTCAATTTTGACCCGGGGGTCATAATTTGAACAAACTTGGTGGAGGTACACTAGCCAATGCTACATGCCAAATATCTAAGCTCTAGGCCTTGTGGTTTCAGAGAAGAAGATTTTTAAAGTTTTTCCTACATACACCTATGTAAAACTAAGTGACCCCCCGTGCGGGGTCAATTTCGATCCGGGGCTCATAATTTGAACAATCTTGGTAGAGGTCCACTAGACAATGCTACATGCCAAATATCTAAGCTCTAGGCCTTGTGGTTTCAGAGAAGAAGATTTTTAAAGTTTTTCCTATATATTCCTAAGCAAAACTAAGTGACCACCCCCGCGGGGTCAATTTTGACCCGGGGGTCATAATTTGAACAATCTTGGTTGAGGTCCACTAGACAATGCTACATGCCAAATATCTTAGCTCTAGGCCTTGTGGTTTCAGAGAAGAAGATTTTTAAAGTTTTTCCTATATATGCCTATGCAAAAACTAAGTGCCCACCCCCAGTGGGGTCAATTTTGACCCGGGGGTCATAATTTGAACAGTCTTGGTAGAGGTCTACTAGACAATGCTACATGCCAAATATCTTAGCTCTAGGCCTTGTGGTTTCAGAGAAGAAGATTTTTAAAGTTTTTCCTATTTGTTGCCATTGCAACCAGAGTTCTGCATGGAATGGAATTCTTTGAACAATTTTGGTAGAGCTTCATGCAAGGAACATTCCTGCATAGTTTTATCAACATTGGCCTAGAGGTTTCAGAGGAGATGTCATTTGAATCAAAATGTTGACGGACGACGGACAATCATCGATCAGAAAAGCTCACCCTGGCGTAGCCAGGTGAGCTAAAAAAATGCCAAGTTTGTGTGGTGCAATAAAAAGCATTTATTAATTTTGACTCCAATTTAACCTGATTTAAGTTCCTTATTGTATGAAGAAATTTATGTATAAAGAAGGAAACAACCTGTTTCTGGAGATTGAAATTCAAAGAAATCAAGCTAATGAGAACAATTAGTGAAAATACATTGTGTATGAACTATAGCTTCTTTACTGCATCAACACATTCATATGGAAAAAGTTTACCAAAAAGGTCTTTAGGTAATGTCTTGGTTTATTATACATGTATAAAGCAAAGAAGTGATTGGTTTTAGAGTTGGTCTCTTAACTCAATGGCTATGGGTTTGAATCCACCTGACAAATACACTTCCTAATCAGACACATGTTCTGGTCATTTCCCAGACAGAAGACCCAAAAGTGGAGCGAAAATAAATCAACATCAGATCTGAAGAAAGGTAAAAATTCTTACAAACTGGTTATAGAACGGCAGCTGAGCAGGTTGAAGAATTCTTTCATGTAGGTCACATTTCACTGTAAGTGGTATATCTAGAACAACATTTTAATGTATTTACTGTATGTACATAATGTATTTACTGTATGTACATAATGTATTTACTGTATGTACATAATGTATTTACTGTATGTACATAATGTATTTACTGTATGTACATAATGTATTTACTGTATGTACATAATGTATTTACTGTATGTACATAATGTATTTACTGTATGTACATAATGTAACCACAGTATTTTTATACTGTAATACAGCTGAATCTAACGGAGAACTTTGAGAAGCAATTAAACTGTCAAATCTCAGTGCAGCTAAAGGTGTCAACACAGGCCAAGCAGAGATGAGATCATTGAATGATCTTTTGTTTCAAATTATCAAAACTACAGTGCAACTAGAATCTTCCAACTTGTCATCAAAATCCTTGTGACCAACAGCTGAGATACTTTTATATAACTGTTTTATGGCTACTGCATTTCTGATAACTTGCACTGTGTACGGGGGCATGGCTTAACTGTGATCTATCAGTAATAGAACACATGATCTATCTACACTAGAGAACAGTTACAATAGCATGACAGAACAAATGTGCCATAATACAAAATAGATAGGATACTGTCGACTCGAATACTTACGTCATTTCTCGGAGGCTATGCCTCCTGGAAGTAACATAATTATTCTCGTAAACAGTACTCTATCTATTACATGTACCATAGTTCTATGGTAAAGTTTGCTGCCAGTGAGGAGAATTAGCACAAACCACTCAAGTACTATTTCAGCTGTGCCTGCGACACTCTGGTATAATCTCTTGTAAATTAATAAACAAACTTACTGCTGTCCAGAAGTGGTGGAAGCAACAAGTGCATATGCTCACTGTCTGTACTTGAATCTACTAACCAACCAGAGAGAAAATTTTGCAAGCACAGGATATCTGAAATACAGAAAACAGTCACCATTTTAATAATTTACGAAAACATCTGTCTCTCTTGTCCAAAAATTGAAAGGCTTCATGATTCCATAGAACAGAACAAGTGTCATAGTTTTTAGAAATTTTTGTTACGGATGTGAACTCAAATGGTAAAGTGGGCAGGCAGATCGAAAACAAGAACATTATAACAACATTACAATGAGAACATGCATGTGTGCATGTGCATCTGTTGACACCAGCTGAATGCTGCACATATAATATATAGATTATATACATATATTACATTTATGATTTGTAAAAGGGACCTAAAACATATGCATGTTATCATTATACTTATATGTTTGAACTTACCCTACATGACTTACTATTTGTGTAGAAAGTTAACTACCATAAGCGTTGTCATTGTATCATGACACAGTAAACTGGCAAGTCCTGATTTGACAATATTTGTTCTAAGATGATACGAATACAACACTGAAGAACAGCATGACAATCTTACCAGCTTCAATGTTTATGACCTCCACCAAGCCAGTGTTTGCACCACTATTATTACTGGAGTTCTCTGAAGAGCCGCTAGACTGACTGTTGCCAATATCTTCAAGACATAACACTCCAGTACCTGTCATACACAATACTTGGATTCTCTGGAAAGATAGCTCCTAATTAATGTAGTCTTACAAAACAATTTTTACTTGGCAGCTATTAGTTTTAGTTAATAGTTAGTTTTTATGCCTTTGATTAAGTTGCTTAAAGTTCCAGGAGCACATTGGTTGTTAGACAGATAGGTAAGCCTTACTTTACCAAGTAAGGTGTCTGACTGGAGAAATTGACCTTCATTAGAACCAATAAAAAATTCAAACTTTGCTTTCCAAATAGGTAAGTACATGTTAGAAATATAGCGCAGTATTTTTTCAATGATATTGCATAAAAATAAGAAATGCTTTCTGACAACTTTTTGTCATGACGAAAGGACTTTAAAACGAAAGAAAGACATAGGTCAACATCATTAGGGTCAGAATAGAACACACTTCTATCATTATCCTATCTATATCAGTAAATTCAAAGTGTTCCTTGGACATTAAAGTGGAATTATGCGCATTTTTTTCAAGTAAAAATCCAGCTGAAATAGGTGTGTGTAAAAAAAGGGTAGAGAAAATAATAGCTTTTAACCCAATGCACAAAACTCTTCCTGCTACCAGTACGAAATAATAACTTTCCAAATATTACTTTTCCTATTTTGACTTGGGCAGTCTTTTTAAAAAAACAACAACTGTATGCAGGAGTTGCTTCCCTTCCGATGCCGAAATCTCTACCAACAACATAAGGGAGATCACTGCGAAGAAAAGAACTATTAGTTTATTAGTCCGATTTTTTATTTCTAAAGCACCAACTTCAAATAATTATGCGGTATTATCATTAATTTAACACATTTAAATGCACAGCAACCGAAAATTGCTTTTACAAAACTGTCACCAAAAATACACTTTGTGCAGCAAGATGCTCATAATGTCACTTTAAGGACCCTAAATGACAACTGAAAAAAAGATCTCAAAAAAACATAAATCTGTCCATAAACTATGCCTTAAAGTGGAAGCAATATACCTTTGACATGCACAGCAAAAATGAGCCTATTGCAAGTAAAAAGAAATATTTAGAAAGTACTGGTATATTAGTTACTTTAAGATTATCAGTGTCGAGTGTTGCTACAGCAAGCTCTATTTGTTTCTGTACAATAAGTGACTTCTGACATGTAACAATCAGTATCTCCAGCTGATGACATATTCCATTCTGCAAACATAAAACATATTGTAAACTAATGGCCTTATAAAATATTAGAAATGCGCATGTCTTTAGGAAGTGTAGATACAGCTTTAACAATGATAAAATGTCTTCCAATGTTCTAAGCTACAACTGGTATTTTTAAAAGATGAAATACATTAATTTTATGTTAGACAGCTGCATCATGGCATAGTACATTGTAGTTACTGAAATACCTCTGGTGCCAACAGGAAGTGTATTCCAGTTGGGCAGTTGTGCAGAGGATGAAAAAAGAGTTGACACAATCAAAGAAATTTAGGGGATTTAATTGCCTGATTAGCAGGTAATCCAGGACAATGATGGCTGCACATTAATGAAAGATCTTATATAACACAATATGGATAATATCAATAAACAAGAGCTGCCCCTCATAAGTAACAAATGCCCCTAAAAGAGGTGTCTAACAGTTTGTGTCCTCTCCATGTGCTCAACAATTGTGCCATATAATTTTAAAAATCCTTCCATGCATTACAGAGCTACCATGCATACACCTGGATTCCGTTACCTTTAAACTCTAAGTGTGACGTTGATCTTTCAGGTAGGGTCATGGGTTGTATTTAGGATTCCATTACCTTTAAACTCTGAGTGTGACCTTTCAGGTAGGGACGTGGGTCTTACACACATAACACATCATCTTGATGAGTTGGACCTCTGCGCTAAGTTACTTTAAAATCCTTCAATGCATGACAAATTTACAGCCTGGACACAAAAAAATGTAACGACTGACACACAGATGGACAGTTTTGCGATTTTAATATGCCCACCTTTGGGTGCATAAAAACTTGTGCATCCTCTAGTTTAATGAATTGTTTTCGATATTTCAGATTAATTTTTACCTGGAATGAAGACTGCAGTTGTCTTCTATACTGACTACAAGCTTCTGCAAGACCCTGATAGTAGCATGATGTTTGTTTGTTCTCTCTGAAACAGTACTCCTGTAGCAATGATCGCATTTCCGAAACAGCTCTCTGTATCCGCTGGAAATTGTTTCTTACATACGAATAGGGCAGAATCACCTGAAATATATAATATACATGTAAATAAGAAAAAAAAGATCCTGTGTGTGATGGTGTCTGAAATTTAACTACAGTTTAAAATGTTATGGTGGTCAATTGTCATAAGCAGTCACCTGTCTAAAACAGTCAATACTGATGTATCTTGGACATTTTTATATTAAAGTCACCTGTATTAAGAAGCTGCTTACCTTATTTGGCCACTTTGATACATCTTTTGACTGGCATATTAATAAAGTAAAGACAGGTTTGACTGTAGTATTACTTAATCATTTGGCACATTATTTACTGATCTCATCTTAACATCCATAAACCAGCATTCAGTTTGAACTCTTATATAAGTAAAGTAAAACCTGATAAATTCTATAATCAGGGCTTAATTTTATCAAAATTATGTTCAAAATATGACTCAGAAATCGTGACAAGTTGAACCAAGACTCTGTTCTCAAGAACAACTTTATCTAAATACTGTAAGCTCAAAAAGGGGCATAACTCAAATGAATTTCAATTAAGAGTGACAAGACTTGGTGTTTTAATACCCCTGTCAACTTTAAACAAAGTTTAAATCAAATAAATGATAATGCCTTTGTAAACAGTTACAAAACCAAGCTGTGATGCCAAGATGTGGCTTCAAGATATACTTAGATGGCACCAGTCCTTAAAAATAAAGTTTAAAGGGCAAATTCTAGTCAAATTAACATATAATGCTTATATGGAATGACAGACAATAAAGAAAAGCAATACCCCTTCATCTTTTCATCAAGGGGTAAAGGAGAGAGAAAGAGAGTTTGTAAACAAGCCTAGAGCTTTCTACTCGGTCCTTTATGCGGTTTTGCAATAGTATGTGATTTATCAATAAAATGCTGTTTAAACCAAGGGGTAAAAGAGGTGGCATTTTTCTAAAGCTGCTATAAATAAGATGCATCTACAATCTGTCAAAGATTAATGTATCATACCAATATACATTTCTATACAATTATGTAATTGAACATGAGCTGTCCCTCACAAGTGACGAATGCCCCCGAAAGAGGTGTCTCACAGTCTTTGTCCTCTCCATGTGCTCAATAATTGTGGTATGTAATTCTAAAATCCATGCGACACATCGGCTTGATGTGCTAGACATTTGTGTAAAGTTACTTTTAAATAAATCAATGCATGACAAAGTTATAGTCCGAATACGAATGTGTGCATATATAGAGGATTCCATTACCTTCAAACTCTAAGTGTGACCTTGACCTTAGAGGTAGGGACATTGGGTCTTGCACGCGACACGTCGTCTTGATGTGCTAGACATTTGTGCCAAGTTATTTTAAAATCCTTCAATGCATGAAAAAGTTACAGTCCGGACACAAATGTGTGCATATATACAGGATTCCATTACCTTCAAGCTCCAAGTGTGACCTTGACCTTTGAGGAAAGGACGTGGGTTTTGCATGCGACACGTCGTCTTGATGTGCTAGACATTTGTGCCAAGTTATTTCAAGAGCTTTCAATGCATGACAAAGTTACAGTCCAGACACAAATTTGTTAGTGGGGACGGACAGACGGATGGACAGACGGTGCGATTTTAATATGCCACCCTTCGGGGGCATAAAAAAGTAAATCACTTAAATAAAAAATGTCATTGAATACCTCTGGATGATTATTTAACACCATGAGACTGAGGAATGGTATTCTAGATGGTCCAGTCATGTTACAGGCAATGGAGAACAGATTTTCTAATGCATCACAAACATCCTCACCAACTTCACTACTAAATGGTGGTGACAAATCCAATATCAAAATGTGCACTGGAAAATAATGGAATTTCATTCTAGTATGCCAAAAATTAAAAGGCAGAATGTAGCAATAAGCATTTCTTCTAATAAAATCCTACAAGTCTTCAAAGACAGCTGCGTTGAACACCATTGACCAACTTTAGAATACTGTTCTAGTGTCTGAGATCCTAACCATCAGAAGAATATAGATAAATTGGAAAATATTCAAAGGTAGGCTGCTAGATTTGTCACAACTAATTATAGTAAGGCCCAGGCACAGTGTCATGTATAATTACTTTTATCCTGTTTTAACCCTACTAATTTCATCCTTTATCGTTGCTACCGGTTACCCGCATGACTAACACCCCCAGAAGCGGTTAGACTAAGTTATTTTAGGTTTCGGGGGATAGTGCAAGATACAGAAAGCGTCCTAATTCCAGAGACACCCCTGGTTCTTATACATGCCAGGTGTATAGCACCCATACATGAGACCTCAGTTTTAAAGTCTCATCCACAAGACCCGTCAGCCCCGGGAATCAAACCTGCTACCCTGCGATTACAGGTCTTGTGCTCTGCCGATGGAGCTAACCAGGCTGACTTCATCCTTTCTGCACAACAGATTATATATACATATTTTGCAGTGATTTTAAGGCGTTAGGTTTTGCACCATTTTTTATCACTGACTGTCATGAAGTACCAGGTGGACTGACTAGTCTGGGAAAACCTGACAATCTTTTTTACTCTTTAATCCCCCATGCATGGCCATAATGTTCAGTTATGAACGGCAGCCATTTATATGAACAAGAGCTGTCCATAAGACAGCAAGCTCGACTATTGTGGGTGTTTGCTAATAAAACAAAACTTTTATCAGTATAATAGCAAAACAAAATTCTGCTAACTATTAAGTATAAACTAGGAAAGTTGAATCATAAAAAAAGTCAAAATCTATCACTACATATTTAATTTTTGGTAAATTGATTGTTTGATACAAAATGTACCCCTGAACACTATTGCTAAGTTTGATATAACTACATGTACCATAAGTGGTTACTGAGATATGTGCATGATAGTACCTTGCATGCAAAACTTTAACCAAATTTTCAAAGTCAAACAAGGGCCATAATTTGCAGTAAATTTAAACAAGAGTTATCTGTCTTGACTGTGTGACACCCCTTAAGACATTAACAAAGTTTCAAGTCAATATCATAAGTGGTTACTGAGATATGTGCATGATAGTACCTAGCAGGCAAAACTTTAACCAAATTTTCAAAGTCAAACAAGGGCCATAATTTGTATAAATTTATGCAAGAGTTATCTGACTTGACTGTGTGACACCCTTTAAGACATTAACAAAGTTCAAGTCAATATCATAAGTGGTTACTGAGATATGTACATGATAGTACCTAGCAGGCAAAACTTTAACCAAATTTTCAAAGTCAAACAAGGGCCATAATTTGTACTAAATTTAAACAAGAATTATCTGACTTGACTGTGTGACACCCCTTAAGACATTAACAAAGTTCAAGTCAATATCATAAGTGGTTACTGAGATATGTGCATGATAGTACCTAGCAGGCAAAACTTTAACCAAATTTTCAAAGTCAAACAAGGGCCATAATTTGCACTAAATTTATACAAGAGTTATCTGACTTGACTGTGTGACACCCCTAAAGACATTTACAAAGTTTCAAGTCAATATCATAAGTGGTTACTGAGATATGTGCATGATAGTACCTAGCAGGCAAAACTTTAACTAAATTTAGTACCTAGCAGGCAAAATTTTAACCAAATTTTTAAAGTCAAACAAGGGCCATAATTTGTACTAAAATTATACAAGAGTTATCTGACTTGACTGTGTGACACCCCTAGAGACATTCACAAAGTTTCAAGTCAATATCATAAATGGTTACTGAAATATGTGCATGATAGTACCTAGCAGGCAAAACTTTAACCAAATTTTCAAAGTCAAACAAGGGCCATAATTTGTACTAAATTTATACAAGAGTTATCTGACTTGATTGTATGACACCCCTAAAGACATGAACAAAGTTTCAAGTCAATATCATAAGTGGTTACTGAGATATGTGCATGATAGTACTTAGCAGGCAAAACTTTAACCAAAGAAGCAACGCCGACGCCGACGCACAAGTGACTGTAATAGCTCTCCATATTCTCCGAATAGTCGAGCTAAAAAGAAAGAAGAATCTAAACAAGGCTTATTATTGTTTCTAATAGGATTATAGCATATTATTATTAGTAAGTTGAACACAGTCTACCTGGTTGCTTTCCAAGCAAAGCTCTCTGGTTGTCTCCCATTGTAAGTATGTGCTTCACCTGAAATTGAAACAAATGACTGTTTACAAACCCAACTGATAACCTAGAATACTGTATACATGTATGTCACTTCTTGACTTGTACATGTATCACATTGCAGTAAAAAAAATAGCAGTGGTGTGCAGATCAATATAGTACTGCTTATTTTGTCATTTAATTCTATAACTCAGTAAGTCTGGGGTACCATTTAGCCTAACTAATTGTGCCCTGGCCTCTTTGCTATATACGACAGCCACCCTTCGAAGGCAGACAATATGTAATGTCAGTTTGTAAAATGGGTCAGTCTTGCAGTGGAAATATTGAGGCTAGGGTACCATTTATACACTGTAAAAGAATTGAAATATAGGGGCTAGATGCCTTCAACAGAAAAAGGTATACCGGAGTGATTTCTGTGCAAGGTAGACATGGCAAGACATTTTAATGGGATTAAGTAGCTAGACTACTAGTTTAAGGTAACTACACTATAAAATCAAATGACAAAATAAGCATTCCTGCTACATTTTGATGATTTTCATGATACGGTCCTGAGCTTGATGAGGCAAATTTATCAGTGAAGGACTGCTTAGCCTTATCAATTTGGTGTTGCAGTATGACCCCTAGATAAAACATTTCATAACTGTCACATCGTCACAAGGCAAACAACTCTAAAATGTCAGCCTGTAAAATCATGAACTCAGTTTGCCTTCAAAGTGGACTAGATCTACGGACTGCAGTCTGCTGTGTTTTTAAGTCAAAATACAACTCTCCAGTTTTTGTCCATGATATTACCACTCTGTCATTTATGTAAAAAGAAATTATTCACAGAAAACAATGGCTTTTAACAGCTATCTCAGTAACAGTGAGCAGATGTCAAATTTGACATTTGGCGCCAATAAACTTTACTCTTCAAAAGGAGGTTTAGAGTGACAGCCGGTGAAGAGGTGGGTTTCACCTGAGAAATTATGCCCTATATCACATGTGTGTATGTTTGCAAAGTGTTCTCAATTAACCATCGAAGCAGAATACAATAATAACTGTTTGGCGACTTCTTAATAATCCATGTGATCTCAGACATCGTGTGAGTAGATATTTTCAATGTAAACCTTTCCAAACCTCTAAGAGTTTTGAAATGTCATACATTTTCGCGATACTTAAAATTATGTTGATATTCTCGGATTTCCTTGTATCTAATGTTTTGTTGACAATATGCTTTTTATTTAATTCAGAACAGAATATTGCTATTTTATGGTAAAAAGTTTAAGATTTTAACATCTTGGGCAAGTTCACTGTGGAGAATCACATGATCAAATTATCTCTGAACAAAAGTAAAATGTTAGAAAATAATGAAAGCTTTTTACTGTAAATGTAGCTAATCATATGGCACCATGAAAGTATTCTATAACTACACAGATCCCAATCACAATGACGCTTTGATTGTGCTGAACACTTCAAAAATAAATTATTTCAGTTTCTTGGAGTGTTTAACATTTCATTGTTACACAATTACAGAATTAGAACATGCCGAAGGTGATTTGTGTAGTTCTAGCTTTGAGACTGAATGAGTGATTTTGTGGTTCAAAGTATTATTATTGCTATGCATCATATTGTTACCAATACAAGTTTGTATCTTTAACTCTCTTTTTAGAATTATTGCAAATAGTTGCATTGAAATTGAATGTTTCAGACTTAGAGGAAAAATGGTACGCAAGAAGATAGACAATCGTATACGTGTACTGATAGAGAATGGTGTGGCAGAGAAGCACCGAACACTGTTTGTGGTGATAGGAGATCATGCGAAAGATCAGGTATGCCTTCTTATATTTTAGCGTCACATTGCCCCTAGGTGTAATACTAATGAACTTAAAATTTTTGAAGAAGTTGGACGAATATTTACTTCACAGGATTCAAACTTTTCTAAGAGGGTGTAAGAAATTTTTATTTCAATACTTTACTAAGTGACCAGGTAGGCCTTCATAGATTTTGGTCTCACACTGCCTGTGGACATGGTGGAGGTGATACTTATGAAAATAGATGTTCAAAGAAGTTGTATGAATACTTACTTCACAGGATTCAAACTTTTCCAAGGGGCTGTTTCAATACTTTACTTAGTGACCAGGTAGGCCTTCATAGATGTTGGTGTCACACTGCCTGTGGAGGTGATGCTAATGAAAATAAATTTTCAAAGAAATTGGCTGAATACTTACTTCACAGGATTCAAACTTCTCCAAGAGGCTGTAAAGAAATTGTTTCCTTTTAGTTGATCTAGTCAGGGTTGAGGAGTTTTAGGGCATTTGTTTGCTTTTAACTAATCTTTAGAATGAGTATTTCTATATGCTTAAACTTACTGACTAATTGTTTCATATGAAAATGAAGAAAATGTGCCCATGGTTAATTTTTTTGGTAATATGCAGTAAGTGAACTCTTTCTGTTGTTTTTTTCAAGGTGGTCATTCTTCATCATATGCTGTCCAAGGCCTCCGTGAAAGCTCGACCATCGGTGTTGTGGTGCTATAAGAAAGAACTTGGATTTAGCAGGTAAGACTTGGCCAAGTCTGTGGCTAAGTACTGGTAGGATTAAATGATTATACTGTATACAGTTTTCCCTACTTTCAAATCCAGTTAGAGGTCCATATTTCATTCAAAAGAAGCAAGGTTTATTTCCATATTGACTCAATATCTGCAATATGACAATAATTTTTTCATTTATTATCCCAATAATTAAAGTAGGAAAGTGACATGACAGGGGTATGCTCAGATATAAATATCTATGTACATGTATATCAATGTTACTTGTATTTCAATGCAAAAGTTTTGCCCATATTACAGGAATAAACAATCATATTGTCTGGTTTGCTAACACTCCCTTACAATAAATTTGCTTATTCCTATAACTTATTAGAACTTGTACATGTAGTATTTGATTGTGCTAGGTTTAATAGGTTTAATACTAGGTATTAGACAGATGGGAACAAGTCATTCTATTCAAACTTTGCACACAATGCTCATATGTAAGAAACATTGAAGCTGTTCTTATCACCGAAATTCTTGTGTGGTCATTCAGACCAAACAGCAGAGCATATTCTTTAGATATGTTCCCTCAATAAAATGTGTATCACCCTGGAAAAGAAGTATTGCAGGAAGGAGGAGCTCAAAAAGACAGCTTCCTTGCTTCCTTCCCTTGATTCATTGTAATTGCTATGACCGGGGTGACGGTATAGACCATGAATGTGGAGAGAGAGAGAGAGCCTGTGCAAAGTTGTGTTTTCCGTGCAAACAATCACATTTGTGTATTTGTTTGAAGCAGTGTGTTGTAATGTATGTTACATATCTGATTTATAGTTATTACCAGTGTGTGGTTATTGTGATAAAAAAATAGGTCCAGGATTTTTTTAGCGAAGATTAGCACCTGGGATACATTGGTGTATTCCAAATGATGTTTTGTCACATGTTTATACTACTAGCACATTACAGTACTGCTCTTCAAGAATATGCAAAAGAAGAAGTGTGGAGTGAGTGAAAATAACATGACATTGAATAACTCCAAGAAAAAATGTGAATTACTCCAATCCAGTGGAGTGACTTGGAGGCCGTTTGGAGTGAAAATACATGTATGCAAGTTACATTTGCTGGCAAAAATATGAATAGTGTACATGAGGCTGTGTTTGAAGCTTTATTTTTTCTGATGGGTTACAAATAAACCGTATTTAGAATTGTAATGTAGTTAAGGTGCAATGTTTTCTTCTTCCATTAAAGTCATAGGAAGAAAAGAATGAAACAATTACAGAAGAAGATAAAGAGCGGAAAGATTGACATCAAGGAGGACGATCCGTTTGAACTGTTCATTTCCGCTACAAGTATCAGATACTGCTTCTATGCAGAGACACACAAAATTCTTGGGAACACATACGGAATGTGCATCTTACAGGTTTACACTCACCTTCTTTTTTTTGTTGACAAAATTAGATATTTGTGAGAAATACTTTTAAAAGACACTAGATTTAACTTTACATTTGGTTCAGAAAGTCTTTTCTTCCTTTAAACATGTTTAACCTACATAAATGTTAATCTAAAAGACTGTGCCAGAAACTGGTTATTGGTTTGAGCCCGCAGTGTAACAAGTAAATAATTTTTGTAATTCTGTTGCAGGATTTTGAGGCGATGACACCAAACTTGTTAGCCAGAACAGTAGAGACAGTTGAAGGGGGTGGAATCATCACCATCTTACTGAACTCTATGAATTCACTGAAACAACTTTATGCCATGACAATGGTGAGTTTGTAGTTAAACTGTTGATGATGTCAAATATTACACATGGCCACCTAACAGAAAGACACTGTCTTTGTCATGTCTTTGCAAGTAGGTTGGAAGTTTACACGATGAACATTTCTAAATGATATCTGATGGTGTTTTCTGTTTCTACAATCGAAATAAAATTCTGTCACCTTTTGTCAAATAGTAGTTAAGTAAAGGGAATGTAAAAGTACAACTAAGCAAATTTGAAATGAAAGCTTCATTTATACATATGACATTGATGTTGGTGCTTTGATTAGGTTGTTACTACATTGTACTTAAGTATTTGTAAATTAATTGTAATTACTTTGCCATTATGTCAGTAAAGTGATACCGCATACAAAGCCTTTAGCGCGCGAACAGAGTTTGTCTTCTTTAACATGCTAAAATGTCATTTACAGCCAGTTTAATAACCCAGGTATGTACACAAAAGTATATAATGAAAGAGTCATTATCATAGAAATGTGATCCAGAAGCCAGATTTGCTTGTGTCGCGGTCGAATTATACTCGCGCTATGCACTCGTATGATCTTATACATGGCTGAAGCAAATATGACATCCTGGATCACATTACTATATCAATAACACTATTTTATGACAAATATTGAAGTAACTGAATTTTTTTTTATTTTATCATGCATATCAAAATATTCTTACTATACAAAGACTTGTTTTACAGGATGTACATTCGCGTTACAGAACAGAGGCACATCAAGATGTAGTAGGCAGATTTAATGAGAGGTTTGTTAAATATATAATCAATTAAAGGTGTACAATATAATCAATAAAAGGTGCACAATATAATCAATTGAAGGTGCACAATATAGCCAATTAAAAGTGCATAATATAAATAATTTAAGATGCACAATATAAACAAAGGTGCATAATATAAACAAAAGTGCAAAATATAATCAATTAAAAGTGTATAATATAAACAAAGGTGCACAATATTATCAAAGGTTAGTTAGCACATCATGTTTATTTTTGCCAGTATGTATTTGATATAAGTGAAATTTTATGGGTGTTTATTGGGCGCACTTACTGCAGACACAAGCAAATTTACAGGTACACACACCTTAATATAGTATTTCATTTTATAACTTGGATAAGAACCCCACATGCATAGTGACATGTATTGGTTGTTAGTGTGTTATTGCTTTATATGCTAGTTTTCGTTAAAACTTATACATGTACCTTCTATGCCTTATAATATTCTCCAAGTTTAATTACATATAGATTAAATGTAAAAGCAACTTTGGGTAAAATTTCCAAAGTTTTATTGTAAAATATAGAACTTTTGGATATAAGAGGGAAAGAAAGGCACTTCTCCACTTACATGTAAATGCAGTTTTATTGTGGTCAGTTAAACCTTTTTTCTAACATTGGCACATAAGTTACCTGTGACTTTATTTCTAGGTTTATATTGTCGCTGGCCTCATGTAAGAACTGCATGGTGATAGATGACCAATTCAACCTTCTTCCATTCTCCTCACATATCTTGTCCATACAACCGGTACCTGTCAAATCACAGGTAGGAATAAATTATTATGTTTTCTGCTCACCTGAGCAGGAAGTGCTCAAAGGTGAGCTATTGTGATCGCCCGTTGTCCATTGTCTGCCTGTGTGAACACTCTAGATGCCAACTTGTAAGTCCAATCATCATGAAAATTTGTCAGAATATGAGTCTTGATGATCTCGAGGCAAAATTCGAAACTGGGTGATGTGGGTTCAAATGCTACATGTAGTTCACCAGTTAAATAATAGAAAAATCTTGTGAAAACTATAGAAGCCACATTTTGCACCCAATCATTCTGAAAGTTGGTCAGAATCTTTGTTTTGATAAATTCTAGATCAAGTGAGAAACTGGGTCACATGGGTTGAAAAACCAGGTCACTCTAAAAACTTGTGAACATTCTAGAAGTCACATTTTGTACCCAAAACTGTGAACACTCCAGAGGCCACATTTGACACCCAGTTGTCTTGAAAATTGGTCAGAATGTTTGTTTTGATAAACTGTATGTCAAGATAGAACATGGGTAACACTGGATCAAAATTAGATTGATTTGGACCCTTTTACCTACTTGTTTGCTTTTAATGCTACAGTAATGAAATTTCGACTGTGTGTACAGTTTTGCAACAGATTTTAAAACAGCTGACCTTTATCATAACATTTAGATCTACTTTCTTGTCTTTAGAAGCAATGGTACTTAGATGAGTGGTAAAGGGCTATCATGGCCTCTTGTTAGTTTGACTATTCTGAGCTATTATACCCATCCTGAAAGTGTCAGTATCACACCTTTGTTTAGTGTGTACCTCCTTAAATTATGGACACATGCCATTGCCACTTTCTGTTTGCTATTTTAGGCCAATGTACATGCTCAGAGGAACACCTTATTTTAACAAAATTATGCCCTTTTTGGGCTTAAAAATCCTAGTTAAGTATTTGTGTACAAAGTAATTAGAATATTGGATTGAAAGTTCACACAGGTCTTCAAGGTCACAAAAACAAGGTCATATACCATCAAGTCTCATAACACTTGTCTTGTGTTTAAGACATGTCCCTTTTTGGACTTAATAAGTTCCTGATAAAGTTTTCCCGTACACATCAGTATTGCCAAAAGTACTGAATATTTTTACTGAAACTTCAGACAGGTCTTTTGGGTCACGACGTAATGTCATACCAACAAGTCCTATTAACTGCTACTTATATTTTGACAAAATTATGTCCTTATTGGACTGACAAAATTCTGGTTAAAGTTTTACAAACAAGTTGCTATTTCTATAGCTCAGTCATTGGATCCAAACTTCATACAGATCTTCAGGTTTCATTGTTTTATACCTGTGGAAAGCAGCTACACTTTACTGGCAATGCAATGCAGAAGTTTGAATAGTTAAACTTGGCTGTCACATAGTTACATGTTCAAAGTTAACATCCTCAGCTGCTGTAACATGCAATGTATTACATGCAACATCTTACTGTCATCACTTTAAATGTTTTTCTTTCACACAGCTCATAACAATTACTGTGTAGTTACATTCTAAATGAGCAGATGCTACTGTTGCAAGTGACTGTCAGAAAAATGCTCAATTTTTGGAATGATCTTATTTGGACTTCTTTTTCTTTTTGCATGCATGTAATACATTGTATATTAATTTAATGGCTTTTAGCCATGTTCACTAAAAACTTCATATTACAGGAAGACTCTATTAGTCACACGGAGCAAGAGTTACGTGACTTGAAGGATTCACTTCAGGACACACAGCCTGTTGGGGCACTTGTCAAATGCTGTAAGACACTAGATCAGGTATGAAAATGAATTATTACAAGAGATGCACTTAAGACTGATTCAATCTAATGAGTGTTGATAGTGAATTCCGTGACTCGAGATAAAAATAGGAAGGTAATCCCAGAACAACACCAAACACAGCAGATACCTGCTACAAGACTTACTTACATGTACAGGTGAATGAACCCTCCAGACTCACTTGAACTCAGAAAAGTCACTAGACAAGGTACACACTGCAACTCAAATATATACCATATACAAACGTAAAGGCAACTCATGTAATTCTTTTGTATAATATTGTTTAGTTTTTCATGTCTTTATTGATGTTTTAAAATATATGTAAGTATAAATGTAATGTATGAAAGACAATATACCCTTATTGTAACAGAGTGCAAACTTTTTTTTTAATTGATTGGAATTTAGCTAAAAATCTTCATAAGGTGCAATTTAACGGGATAAACAGTAATAATAGATTGCCACATTCTCATATTTGTAAAAAAAAATACCATTATGTTGTATATTGAAAAAGTCCACTATGGCAGTAAGTTAGGAATACTCTTACAACTTCACAACAGTGTCAATTTTAGCTGTCAGATTGCAAGTTCAAGAATTTGGAACACTATAAGGTGTTATACAAACTTTATACTTACAATATTTAGTATAAACATTAAAATCAATCAGCATGACCAGGTGCCTTGAAAGTGGCATAAATTTAGCCTGAGCTACTCTTTTTCTTTTGCGGTATTCAATATAATAACGCGAAGGTTTGTAGTGATGAAAATGTCTGCTATGTGAAACACACGAACTATAGTATCTGTGGATGTTTCTAGTATACAGTATTCCTAGGAATATAGTATCATGAAAGTCTTCTTCATTGTATTTAGCTCACCTGGCTACGCCAGGGTGAGCTTTTCTGATCGATGATTGTCCGTCGTCCGTCAACATTTTGATTCAAATGACATCTCCTCTGAAACCTCTAGGCCAATGTTGATAAAACTATGCAGGAATGTTCCTTGCATGAAGCTCTACCAAAATTGTTCAAAGAATTCCATTCCATGCAGAACTCTGGTTGCTATGGCAAAAAATAGGAAAACCTTTAAAAATCTTCTTCTCTGAAACCACAAGGCCTAGAGCTTAGATATTTGGCATGTAGCATTGGCTAGTGGACCTCTACCAAAATTGTTCAAATTATGAGCCCCGGATCAAAATTGACCCCCGCACCGGGGGTCACTTAGTTTTACATAGGCTTATATAGTAAAAACTTTAAAAATCTTCTTCTCTGAAACCACAAGGCCTAGAGCTTAGATATTTGGCATGTAGCATTGGCTAGTGGACCTCTACCAATATTGTTCAAATTATGAGCCCCGGATCAAAATTGACCCAGCCCCGGGGGTCACTTAGTTTTGCATAGGAATATATAGTAAAAACTTTAAAAATCTTCTTCTCTGAAACCACAAGGCCTAGAGCTTAGATATTTGGCATGTAGCATTGCCTAGTAGACCTCTTTAAAGTTTGTTCAAATTATGCCCCTGGGGTCAAAATTGACCTTGCCCGGGGGGGGGGAATCATTTGTTTTACAAAGGCATATATAGGAAAACTTATTTGGTATATAACATTATCTAGTGATCTTCCACCAGGCAAGTGGACTTGTACCAAGGTGAGCGATATAGGGCCATCTTGGCCCTCTTGTTTTCTATACTAACTGAAGTTTTACACATTTTCTAGGCAAAAGCCTTGTTGAAGTTTGTTGAAGCAATCTCGGAGAAAACATTACGCAGTACAGTTGCCATGACAGCAGCTAGAGGTCGGGGTAAATCTGCAGCCTTGGGTATCGCCATAGCAACTGCAGTTGGCTTTGGATACTCCAACATATTCGTCACATCACCTAGTCCTGAAAATCTGAAAACTTTGTTTGAATTTGTCTTCAAAGGGTTTGATGCCCTGGAATATCAAGTAAGGACTGTTCACTGTTATGTTATTTGATTCAAATTCTTGATACAAATTTGAATATCATTACTATCTAGTATCTACATGATCAAAAGATTATTGCATAAAAGACTGTTGCCTTTATCTTACGACATAGGATTTATAGCAAAATTCCATTATGGCTATATATATTATATGAATTAATTGATATCACATTTCATAAAAGTTGAAGTAACATACAGTACATTGTACCTACAGCAGGAAGTTGAACTTAACATTTTAATCATTGAATATGAAATTACAGGTAATGGAACCCATTGAGAACCCAATTTAGTTTAGTGATTTTTTTGTCATTCATTCTGGTGAATTTAGTGTACATGTTTTTTACTTGTGAACCGGAATGCATTGTTTCAGCATTCGTTAGTTTTGGTTGGATAAAAGTTCACATCAAAATTTATATAAAAACAAACTGCTATTGTCAAATAAATACTTCTTACAACAAGGTGTTTGACTAGTCAGAGATATCTGTGAATGTTGGTCAGATAGGATGAATTAATATTTCCTTCTAATGCATGCGCAGAATCAGCTTTAAAGACAATTCTGTGTGTCAGCATTTTCAGAAAGAGTTATCACCCTTGTTTCAGGAACACTTAGATTATGAGATAATACAGTCGACTAATCCTGACTTCAACAAGGCTGTGGTCAGAGTAAATATATTCCGAGAACATCGGCAGACTATCCAGGTAAAATATTCATGTTGTTATTTAAACTATATTTCAGTTTCAGTAAATGACAGTATGTTTCACTGCCTGTTTATTTCATTCCATGTTTGACATGATGTTTCACTGCCTGTATATTTCATTCCATGTTTGACATAATGTTTCACTGCCTGTGTATCTCATTCCATGTTTGACAATATGTTTCACTGCTTGTATGTTTCACTACTTATATGTTCACTGCTTGTATGTTTCACTGCTTGTATGTTTCACTGCTTGTATATTTTACTGCTTGTATATTTCAGTACATTCATCCGTCAGATTCCCACAAGCTGGGTCAGGCTGAGCTGGTCTGTATTGATGAGGCAGCTGCCATACCTCTCCCACTTGTCAAAAATCTTCTTGGACCATATCTTGTGTTTCTTTCTTCTACAGTAAATGGGTAAGTTACATTTTTTAAGATCAAGTCACATCTCCCAGTACTAGTTCATGGAAACTAATCCCACCAACAGGCTTCCAGTAGTTTCAATGCGTTGATTTACTTTCTAGACGAGTTCACTGAAAAATAAAGTAAAAGGTACAAGGAATAAATGATGTTATTGATGCCATCAATATAAACGTTTTTCCTGAGATTTTTATGCCAGGTCAGGGGTGCGTGTTATACTCCCATGCGTTCTATACACACACGATTACGGTATTTGTCTGTACATGTAGTTCCAAAGTAGTATCCAACATGATAATAATTATTACAGTGTCATAACTAAATATGGAAAAAATGTACTTGATCATATGACCTAGATAAACTCTGTTTATAATGAACTTTTTGGGACCATCTAAATTTGTGCCTTATATCTGGGGTTTGTTATATCCATGTAACATTTTCATAAAACAAATCAGGCAGACACCATTTATTTTACGACACATAAAACAAACTATCAAACAAACAAAAGGCAGAAAAACACTGCATTTATTCCAATGGTATATATACCGAATTAGGAGAGTACCGAAGGACAACCTCCCATATTATTTTTAAGGAGAAAATAATATGTTTTATTCCTTATATCCAGATTTTCGCTATATCCAGAGTTGTTTATATACAGAGTGTACTGTACAAAGCACACTGTGTTGTATGTTATAGGTATGAAGGTACAGGAAGGTCATTATCACTGAAGCTTATCCAGCAGCTACGTCAGCAATCCTCAACTTACGGCGGTGTCACTGCCGAGGTCAAGAAAACTGTTGCTATGGCAACTAAAACAGAAGGCACATCGTCATCATCAGGCCGAATTCTACAGGAAATCGTGCTTAATGAATCTATAAGATACGCAGACAAAGATCCTGTGGAGAAGTGGTTAAACAATTTATTGTGTTTGGATGCAACAGACGTTCCGAGAATATCCTCAGGTTGTCCGTTACCAGAACTTTGTGAACTGTACTATGTGAACAGAGACACTCTATTCTCTTACCATAAGGCATCAGAGGCATTCTTACACAGAGTTATGGGACTTTATGTGTCCTCACATTACAAGGTATACCCCAATACATAAACTGATATAATTTATTTGATAATTTCATGTAGTGTCTTTATAAAAAAACAACAGAATAAGTCATGTTCTGTGAAGAGGAAAGCAACAGATTGGGTAACGTTTTATCTGGTGTATGACTGTTTCATTGAGTGATACCTCCCTGGTCCAACAAAGTAATTATTCCACAAATTAATATCTTTTTGTTTCAACTTTATTTTTATATCTATTAATAAATCACAAGTCAAAAAATGACAGGTGTTTATAGGACAGTCTGTGCTGGGTTAGGCACCTAGGATTATTGTTTGTGTAAATTGAATGCTTGTACATAACAGATGTACTAATAATTGTAAGTTAATGTCTTTCAACAGATTCTATAACACAGAAATAACTTGGAGCTATGATGTCAATTTGTATACTTACAGAACACCCCAAATGACTTACAGCTGTTGTCAGATTGCCCGGCTCACCATATTTTTGTCTTGCTTGGACCTGTTGACCCAAACCAGTCCTCCCTGCCAGAAGTTCTCTGTGTTTTACAGGTATTGTCTATTCTAGTCATTCATGAAAGTGTCTGCTACACAAGACTGTGATTTACACCCTTTTAATGTGAAGGGTAAGAAAACCACATGTATACACTATGCAGGAACAATGTAGCTACAACATGAGGTTTAAACTCTGTATCATTATACACTAAGCAATTACTTTTTGATTATTTTGAGAAACTGCATTTTGTGGCTGAAAGTTTTAAAATGGTACTAACATATGCATCAAATATAAACAAATTAGCTGTCTTTAATAGTTATGCTTATCACTACAAATGTTTACAGTCAAGTACATGTATATCTTAAAAGCATGAGAAATAGAAATAACAAATATATGTATTGATCAGTTATTATGCTAATCTTATTTCTTGTAGGTGTGTTTAGAAGGTGAAATCTCCAAGTCATCTATAATCAACAGTCTGTCACGTGGGAAACGGGCATCTGGAGACCTCATCCCATGGACGGTGTCACAGCAGGTCAGTTCGTAGTTACTTTTTCGTGGAAAATGTCTCTGCAGTAATATTTTAACTTCATTTGTACTTAAAACTGATTTAGGAAAATTCAACTAATTAAAAATTCCATACATGTAAAAATATACATTTTTCTTACCTACATTTGTTTAGACGTCAATTGTCAAGATTGAAAAGAACAGGAATAAAAACTTGAAATGTTATGGGAATATAGCATAATGGGTATTTCTTGCAAGATTATAAACTCAAAATTTTCAGGGTAAAGTTATGAAAGTTTTAAGTCTGTGACCTTGAAATTAAAGTGTCAAGGAACTTGCTTATGATACAATTATTATTGTTGTCTCTTCTATCATTAGTTCCAGGACAATGACTTCCCGAGTCTTTCTGGTGCACGCGTTGTTAGAATAGCCACTCATCCTGACTACCAGGGGGTAAGTATATGGGTCAGAGACTATAGTTATATACTGTTAAGGGTTTCTCCTCATGATCCTTGCAGTTTGTTTAAACCAAAGGAAAATTGTTTTTGTTTGAAACTCGTTTCAATAGATGTTGACCTTTATAAAGAAGTATCAACTCAATTGCGTACTCTATTTTCTAATGCCTATTTTAGAAAGCATGACTTATTAGCTTACCTGGCAGTGCCAGGGTGAGCTTTTCGATCAATGATTGTCCGTCGCCTTCAACATTTTGAGTCAAATGACATCTCCTCTGAACCCACTCTAGGCCAATGTTGATAAAACTGTGAAGGAATATGACTTGCATGAAGCTCTCAAATTGTTCAAAGAAATTCCATTCCATGCAGCAATCTGGTGCTAAGGACCAAATAGCCGAAAAACTTTAAAAATCTTCTTCTCTGAAACCACAAGGCCTAGAGCTTAAATTTGGCATGTACCATTGCCTAGGGGACTCTACCAAGATTGTTCAAATTATGACCAATGGAGGGTTCAAAATGGCAAAGTGGGCACTTAAGTTTTTGATGGCATGTATGGTCTTTAAAAATCTTCCTTTCTCTGAAACCACAAGGCCAAGAGCTTAATATTTGGCATGTAGCAGGCGAATGGACCTCTACCAAGAATGTTCAAATCATATACCCATGGTAATATTGACGTAACCGGTGATAGCTGTTGTATACAGGAATATATAGGAAAACTTTAATATTCTTCTTAATCTAAACCACAGGCCTAGATCTTAGATATTTGGCATGTCATTGGCCAATGGACCTTACCAAGATTGTTAAAATCTTGGGCCCCGACATCAAAATTGAATCGAGGGCTCGACTGTAATTAAAAATGGTCTATACATGAAAAAATTTAAAAATCTTCTTCTTCCTGAAACCACTTGGCCTAGAGCAGATATTTGTCATGTAGCATTGAATAGAACAGCACTACAAAATCTTCAAATTATGACTTTGGGACTATACCGCATAATGGGTATTTCTTACATAGACTTGTAAACTTAAAATTTTAAGGGTAAATCTCTTTTTGAAACCACAAGGCCTAGACCTTAGAGATTTGACATGTAGCACTTGCCTAGTGTACTTAATATTGTTTTCTCTTAAATCATTATGTCCCAGGACAAAATTGACCCTGCCCGGGGTCACTTAGTTGGTGCATAGGCTTATATAGGGAATAGCCTTTAAAAACTCTTTATCTCTGAAACCACAAGGGCTAGAGCATAGATAATTGGTACAGAGCCTAGTAGACCTCTTATAGTTTGTTAAGAGTTTCTCCTCCATGCATCCATGCAGTCAAGTGACCTTGCCAGAAAAGATTTATGTATCTAACTGTTTATAAGGAAGTGACTGATTTGGTATCTAATCATGATCTAGGACTTCAAGCAAGTGTACTTGTTCCAATCTATGTTAGGGCCATCTTGGCCTTTGTTTAGATTATAATCACTTTATATATTCAAATATTTTTAGTTTCATGCACAGTCTGTGTAATACAACAGCTTTTCAGTATGTTTCATCCATATGAAACATGAATTTTGATTTTCTGTCAAATTCCTAAAAAATTTCATTTATGCATACAATGGCTTTTGCTTTGTACTGTGGGTTCAGAATTATATAAATTAATGTGGAGAATAAAAAAGTGACAACGTTTACCGTGTTGGTAAAATAATAGCTAGGGTAATAAGTCATATGTTTTTTCGTAAAGATGGGGTATGGTCGACGAGCAATGGGTCTTCTGGAACAGTATTATTTGGGAAAGATACAGAATATTTCTGAATCCGGTATTGAGAAAAACATGGAAGCAGACAATGTTGGGGACGAGGATGTAGGTCTGCTGGAGGAGAGGATAGTTCCCCGGAAACATCTACCGCCGTTATTGACAAAATTAAACGAGAGGAAAGCTGAACGATTGGATTATCTTGGAGTTTCTTATGGCATGACATCAGACTTACTGAGGTACTGTATATGTAACTATTCAAACAGGATATAGTATTCATTTGTTGGAGCTATTGCATACTGATTTATAACTTGTGTATTAAGATTTTATTGTGTCATGAAAAAAATCATTGTTCTTAAACATTTTGTCTGTAAGGAGAATTCTTCTCAAACATTTTTCATTTTTGCAGAAAATCTTGTTTATTTTGATATCAAATAGCTTTCAAGGACAAACATGTATCTATTGTTGTCAACATAATTTAAATTTATTTTTAGCTAAACACTTTAGGAAGAAATTGCTTTTTGTAAAAGATTTTGTAACTGACCCTTTTAGGGCTGTCCATGGGCAGGCACGCCATTGACACAGCTGCTATTTATTGTGAACAAATGAAAGCACTTTTAAATCAATTAGTTCCTTTTGAAATGTAGATAGATTCCTGCAGATAAATAAGTAGAATTAATTAGCACGAGGAAAGTAATCATAATTGTTAAAAAAGAACATTGTTTTACTTCTGTATAGCTTGATCTATACAGCTTTATGTAATTGTTGCAGGTTCTGGAAGAAATGTGGTTTTGTGCCTGTATATCTGAGACAGACAGCAGTAAGTAATACACATGTTTAAAGATATATATGTACATTAAGATACCAAGTAATGGCACAGGGAATGAAGAAGTTGTTTCCCATGGTCCTTTGCCTTCCTTTGCTATCACGGGTATAGAGAAAAGGCTAGTCAGTCACATACAGATAGTTTGTACATTTTGATGTTAACTGATGAAATATGTCAAAGAAACCTCAATCAGTGCATGAGACAATACTGTTGAATAAAATACCTCACTGAGGCTACATGGATTCTTTGCATAAAAATAGTTGGTGATAAAATCATGTTTTTCAGATGGAGGATTTGAGCAGAAAAGTTTCGTATTTGATTGACGAGGCTGACATGTATAATTCTGGTACTGCTGTACCATGTTTGTACTTCTTTCTTGCAATAGCCTTTTGCAATGGTATTCAAATATAGAATTCCCCACTCACTCTTAAAGGTTATATATATATTTATACATATAAAACATGTCCATATCAAGTGGGGGTTTGTCAATGTCAAGGAAGATATATCAAAATATGAAAATTAAATATGGTCTTAATAAATGCCTCATTGATTCATTTGGGTTCTCAGTTCACAGTTCAAGGTTGCACTTTAGTGTCATAAGATAATTCAAGGACATATGTCACTTATGGTGGGGCATCTCTTGTCCTTGTAGTTTAAATGTAAAGTTGAGGTATGTTTGTACATTTCAGAATGAACTGACTGGTGAACATTCTTGTATCATGTTAAAGTCATTGAATGCAGATCCAGAGGAAGTGACAGACTGGTTACCTGCTTTCTGGAAGGGTAAGTTCATTCTTTAGCTTGATTTATGGTAAACCAGTCCAACAGCAAAGAACTTTATTTCAGTATGTGTATTGATTGGTTTATATTGTTGAAAGGTCTTGGAATGTGTGGATTTTATTCTGGTATGCTCCCCTTAATTCCCATTTTATCGACTTGATCAACCTAATTTCAAAAATTGATTTACCCATTTTTCAGTGTCTGTAGAAATATTTACCCTTCACAACTTTGCTTGTAGAAAAATATTGGTTAAAAAGCATCAAATTGGCTTGTAATCAATTAAGTGTGAATTGCTTGATTGGATGTTTAGATGTGATAATGCCTTCATTAGTGCAACCAATACAGTGAATTCTGTCCTTTATGACACAATGTGGGTAGCATTTAATAGTTAAACCCCGTTTTCTACAATACAGTGTTAGGGGGATTTACTGGGAATAGGGTTTGGTCTTTTAAATTATGTCCTGGGTAAGACAGATTTTAATGGATCAGCCAGATCTCCTTAAATACCCTGGTCAGAGTTCTAGCTTATGATACTTCACTGACAACTGCATAAGCATTGCTTTGTGTAGGTGCATGGTCAATGTTTTACAGTCTATATGGAGCTAGCATTAAGGTTGGCAGGTCACAGGTATATAGATATTATCTCTGTAGATTGACGCTAAATCTCCAAATCCCCTGTTGTCGGAATTTGAGATACTTTACACAAGTAATAAGTCACTCAATGTTCCCAGTTGCAGAACCAGGTTCCAGGTCTCTAGGGAAAAGTTCAAGGTCACATGGGCAAGGATGGTAACTCTTGTCAGCTCTATATCTCAAAGCCCTGGTAAGAAACACAGTAATTTATACAAGAGATGGGCTACAGATTCTTCTGGCCTAATTTGTGCATGGTCCAGGTTTATGGTGACTCTAGGTCATAGGTCATGTTCCGTGTGTTAAAGGCTTTGATCTTGGTATCTATGATTAGTATAACTTCAATACCCAGGTTCAAATTAAAAATAATTGACTGTTTTATATACAGATGTACAATATTTAACTATTTATTTATTCTTCAGTATAACAGGTTGGTTTTGTTAATGATCATCAAGTTAAAACTCTACACTGCTTTATCATGACCAGAAATTCGCCCGTTACTTAAAATATGCTTGTGACAAATGTTTAATTTCGAAGCAACTCCTGGTCGAGAATTAATTGAATACTCTAATGTAAAATGTGAATAATTACATTATAACTAATATTTGCATAAGGTACCATGATTTGGATGAAATCAAATAAAATTCACAGGCTAGATATTAAGTAACATCTTGACTGCTTTTAAGCTGGATTCCATCTGGACAAAATTTAATTATATTTCACAGATGTCCAGGTCCAATAATTAGAACATGAAAGACTACCATCAAATCTTAAATACTGTGCCAAGTGGCTAGAATCCACTTCCTGGATGTATTCATGTGCATCTTCAGTGTGATAAGTCTGTGAGTTAAACTAGTGTATACAAGTTCCAAACTTTTGTGAGACACATGCTCTGCAGTAATAGATATTTGTCCTTTTGAAGATCAGACGTAGCGCTGGGAAGATTGTTTCTTCTTTAATGTCTTTGCCAATACATTTTGAAAACAATTTTTAAAATTTACTAGAAGAAGTGATTGATTTCAGCAGATTGATGAGGGAAAATATTGATATATAATTATGTGTTTAAATAAAGTATTTTTGAGAATTTTGTATGTTTGTGTATACATTTTCAGGGTGTGTTGTTACATCTAGTACTACAGTATATATCTGTGCAGACCTGGAGAAGCGTAGATTCCTCTCCTCCCAGCTTCTCGGGCTGTTCAATAAGTCATACGTAAAGGTGCAACATTTACCCACAGATAATGGAACTGGATGTTGAAAAACTCCATGGTAGAGAGACAGGAAATCCAGTCTAATCCAGTAGAGCAAACTATATTGATGTAATGAACTGTTTGTAGTTCTATTGTCTTTTAAGAAACAGATTTGTTATATGTCAAAGCATGGTTTAAATCAGTGAGTGTTATTTTAGGGTAGCTTTTTTTGTGTGTGTTTGTATTTACGCCCTAAGGACTGTATAATACTGGTGTCCGTCTGTCCGTTAAGGCTTTCATCTTTGTAACTCTATGAACCCCTTGAAGTATATCTCATTCTCAGGATACTTGAAAATAAGTCTTAACCTGTTTTATACGCGTACTTAAGCTATGTTCCGATGGCTGTATTCAAGTTCAAGGTCATAACAGTTTGGTATTGTTAATGATCATCAAGTTAAAACTCTTCACTGCTTTATCACTTGACCAAAATTCGCCTTTACTTAATATATGCATTGCACAAGTGTTTAATTCAAGAGAAGCAACAATATAGAGGGAATAGTGTCAGGTTGAATTCAAGATCAAGGTCAAACTTAGCGTAAATGTAAGATTGTGCCCTTCCTTGTAACTTGAACCCCTTGAAGTATTTCAACAAACCTGGCACAAATGATAACTGGATAGAAATCAAATAAAACACATGTTCCGGATGATTATTCCAGGTCAAGGTCACTGACTTAGCGGTCAAAGGTCATATGACTGGTTTCCTATCTGACAAATATGACTATAAAGCCGCTTGAAGGCTTACTCACAGAAACATGGTGGACTACAAATGCTCACCAGACTGAGACACTGCGTACCAATGTTCGCCTGGCTAGATCCTCTGTCCTTGAATCTCATTGATGTGCTCTGTACTGTGATACGTCTGTGAGGTATATTCAAACCTGTATACAAATTTCTCAAACCTCTGTGAGACGATGTGCAGATGCAATATTCTGAAGTAAACATGGCTGGATTCAAGGTCATGGTCCTATTTAAGAAGCATATGATTTTGCCTTCCCTTCCGCTTTGTAACTCTTGAACCCTTTGCAATGGATTTTAAAGCAACTTTTTGACAAAATTTCAACCAGAATAAGTGATTGAAATTTCCGATGGCTAGATTCATGAAGGCAAATTAGGTTGATTTTATACTTGCTGTGTAACTCTTAAACCCCGTGAAGGTATTTTTGAGAATCTTGATGTATTTGTTTACTACATTTTCAGGCGGTGTTGTTAGGTCTAGGACTACAGTCACAAAACAGTAAGGTCGACCTGGAGTTCAAGCAGCTATATCTGTGCATCTTGCTCTGCATTTCGGGCTCTTGATTACAGTGCTCTTGTTTTTTTTGGGAGATTCTATTTTGTTTGCTTATTTTTATTGTTACTTCCCTTTTATGTTACATAATAGCATTTTGCAACTTTTTATTACAGCATAATGGAAAAACGGGACCACTTTTTGTTGAAAAAGTCATGGTATTGGTGTTTTTGACATTTTGAAACCAGCTTAGGATATTCTGGTAGAGCAAACCTTAGATTTTTTGAAGAACTTGGTTTTTATTGTTACTGTTACCAGTTGGTTGTTATATGTCAGCCTAGTTTGTCAATTCACTGAAAACCGTGTTATTTTAGGATAGCCTTTGTCCTGTGTTTTTGTTTGTTTAGCTAAAGGCTATTTAGTTTCTTAGTTTTTGATATTCCTCGTTAGAGAATGTAGGGAAAATAGAGTTTGGTATACTTAAAGTGTCACTAAGTGGGTTTCAGTAAATTCTTAGTTAGCACAGTTACGTTTATGTTGTTAAATGCTAAGTTTCAGTTTATGGTGGATAAGTCGTTGACTTTTCCTATGAACTTAAAAGATCCAAGTATTATTTCAAGACTGGTTCCATGCTAGTTAAAGACTAGTTCCCTGTTTGTAATGCATGGAGAGCTAGGTCAGTGCTAGGAAAGCCCATTGTCTTTCAAATACATGTATATCAAAACATTTTTTATTTTGCCCAAACAAGAAGAAATCACATACCAGTTTTATTTGGCCTAAACATAGGATGAAAAAACAACAAAAAAGAAGAAAGTGAAGGAAAATCCAGTGTTTTAATAAAGGATTTATAAGGTAATTGTTTATTGTAGACTGAAGCTGCTGAGGAAGTAAAGAAGAAAGAGAAGAAACAGTTAGCAGCATTACAGGAGGCTGACCTGGCACAGTTCGCCATCAAAGGTTCTGAGCTAGAGTGGGACAAAGCCCTAGGTTCAGGAAAACAGGGGCTCATCAGTGTTAAAAGGTATATACATCAGTGCAAGGCAATCACAATAAGACTTTTATAATAGATGTGAAATTGGTGTCTCTGTTCGAGTTATGATTTACATACAATGTACATGTATACATTTTACTTGTTTGTACAAATTGATTCACCTTTTTTATTTGAATTTCTAACAAAGACAGAGAACATGGAAGAGCTAGCAAACATCAGAGTAATACTTAAACTTTTAATTTTTTCCAGTGTTTCAGTCATTTACATAGTCATCATCCGGGATCTGTAATAGATGTCCATATGTAGTCAGAAAATACAAAATTGTTATTTGTTTATCATAAAGTTTTGTATAGAGGTATTCCATGTATTCTCTAGTCTGAACAGCAGAAAAACATGAGATGTGATGTTTGACTGAGGGTTTGTGTATTTGCAGCACCCTGATAGAGAAGAAACGAAAACAAGAGGAGAGCTCCACGAAGGAACACAGAGAACATTCTAAACAGAAGAAAAAGTTCAAAAAGAAACATAAACAGTCATTGTAACACACGTGTCAAACTGTACTGGAGCTTTTACGCTTTAAAAAACAAATAAATTCTGTCATACATTACAAGTATCTGTCACATACTTTTCACTCATTTATCTTACATAAAAAGCGTGTTGAAAATGTTTCTAGCAAATGTTACAGACACACCAAAGTGATAATATGAAGACAATTAGCTTGCTGCAGAAACATCTGGTACTGAATGTTTTACAGTTCATGAAGACACTGACGGTGTCAGATGTTTTAAAAGTGCAGTACACATGGACCATTTGGGTGCAAAGGGATGTAATGTTACAGTCATTGTTGAATGGGTTATGTAAATACTTGTACAAATGAAGAATTTGTCTAAAATACTAGTAAGTGATTTTAATGCAGAAATATAGTAAAGTGGGAAAAAATGCACACAGTGTTAGCATTTCTTTTCAACGCCCATCATACAGTTATCATATACATATACTCATTTGTCAGTTGGGAGGCGTGGAGTTGAAGTACTTGCCATACTGAGCTAATGATAAAAACAATATAATTATATGGGAAAATCCCTGAAAATCTCCTGAATTTAAAGGCTCGGAGTAGAGATATTATGTATGTGGCATTGTCTAGTGGTCCACCAAGTTTGTTCAAAAACGTCATGTGGTCAAGATTGACTCTGGCAGAGGTCACTGGTTTACATAAACTTTGAAAGACATCTACAAAAAAAAGATTTTTATTTGTGTGCAAAACTCAATTCCATATCTAAGATATGTTTTGGCGCATAAGAATAGAAACTTGAAGGAATGATTACCTCGTGATTCTCTACCAATACATTTGAATTGAACATTATCCCTTGAAAAATAGGGGGCCCTGTGGTGTCTAAATCTTTTCTCTTGCAACATAAAAAATCAGCCATAACATTCTTTGAAACCAGTGTTCAGACCTGTTGCCAACTTGAAAGAGTTGACCTCTTCCAAAATGAGGCCTTAACAGGTTAAGGCTGTTCCTCAGTATATTTACCTTAACCTTTTTAGCTGGGTAGCACCAATCCATAAACTTGCTTGTTAATGTTTTATATGTTGTGTTTAATGATATATTGCTGAACTTTTAGAGAGAATGGGGCGGGGATTAAAATACAAAAAATAAAATGTAAATGATAATGTATATTGCTGTACTTACTTGAAAAATAAAAGTGAAATTCTTGATCTCTTATTTATACAAACTGCAAAGATGCTATGTTCTATTTTGACCTTTGCTTGAACAGGAATACAGCCAATTTACATCAGCCTGATACACCGACAATAAATATTGTATACATGTATATGAATAAGAACACTAATCAATTCATAGTAAAATAGCGTTGCTCTGCTGAAGTTGTCTCCCTTGATTTTTCATATCACAACGAAACCGACATTCACATGTCGCTTGATTTATATTGTTCAATATACATATACAGGCTCGGAACAATATGTTTTCATCGTAGGTTTGACAAATTTTTATTGATTTTAATGAGAAAATCAATGGGGAGTATTTGACCCAAGTACCTGTAATTCATGCTATAAATAGAGTACTGGAAAACCCATAACACAACGAAAGTTGCCAAAACGGAAGTAGCAGGATATGGGAGCAAGATGCGTTGTATGGTGCCAGGTTACCTTTGGAATACTGGTTCCATGCTGCTTGCAAATAGTTGGCGTGTTTACTCCCTTGTGGTTGCTAGAAGATGGTTCACTTAAAGGTCTTTTCTACCAGAAACTTAAAGACGGTTCTACTTACTTCGAAGGTAAGTTGTTAACGAAATAGAAGTTAGAACTAGAACTAGCTTAAAATTGAAGCAAAGGGGTCCAATATTTCTTATCAATTCTTGACGGTAAATATTGTATATACGTAAGACTAGTGTCATTTATCTTTACTTCAAAGCCAGACTATGTCACAGATTGATTCATATTTGACAAATGGTTCAGTCAAGACTTCCTGCAATGTATTATTTCATTTTGAAGTGCGACCATATCTATTGAAAGAAAAAAACTCAATTAATTACCATCCAGAAAGTGTGACGGATCCCTGCGCACATACTTGGTCTGTAATACCTAAATTGAATGTAACTGATGCTACTGGCATCACGAACTAAGGCTTTTGAGTTACCACTTATATTGAGTAATGCTGATGGTACAGACGTGTCATACATCATCGCATGTATGAATGACTGGCTACAAATAATAGATTATGAAACGTTTCCTATATAATTACACAATTATTATGCTGGTAAATCAACAAGGCATACAAGTTAGGCCCCTTTTTCACTAGTGTCTATAAAAGAACAAGGAAGTATAATTACATTGCCGGGTCAACAAACACGTAGCCTACATTCTGAAATCTACACACGATGTACATCTGGAAATGTTCATATATATTACGAACATAACATCTCACAATGTGTTTTGTTACAGTTTTGGACCAGCCAACTCTCGGCTTACAGGCCACCTCGGCGATTCTACTTCTTCTCACTGCCATATCATGTTGTATTACCGCCGGCGTGTACGGTCCCGACGAAGATGGCAGTATCTGGAACGACGAAGACAGTTCCCTTTTTACGGCCAACTGCCTGTGGTTTTATTGTAACATTGGAACTTACATAGTAGCGAGTAATATATTCTTATACTGGTGCTTCATTGTTTAAACAAATTATTTATTACACGTGTGTTTTACAGGCCTACTACTACAACGCTTTTAGTGTTTCAAATACAAGATTGAATTTTGTTTGTGCGTTTGAAATTGAGATAATATGAAGTATATGGCACTTCTTTCGTGTGACCACTGTGTAGTTACCGTTAGTTAACACACAATTACGTACCTTATAACTGAATTGTACGACACTTTTCCCACCGGGACCCCAGAGTCCAGAATTTAACCAAACCCCGATTGAATACTGCCATTTCGAGTACAAGCTACTACTGCACACCATACTAGTATTTGAATTTGAAAAGAAAAATTACAAAGTTTAGATAAACTCTCTGATAAAGTCCTAGTTTGGCCATTCTGTCGTTTCCTTTACAGGTATACTGATGTTGTCGGGGTGTTGGAAGTTTGGCTCTCACTTCCCGCTTGAAAATATCGGCGTTTCATTCTATCTGTGCCTGTCCGCATTTCTGCTCATTTGGTTAATGGTAAGGTTTAACATTCTTAGTAAAATAGCTCAGCACGGTTCAGTCGGTATCGCTGGGATTGTGGGCCATCTCAACAACCCCGTCTGATATAATGTCAACTAAACTGTGATTTCTGCCCTGTATACTGTAAGGGGAAGAAACCACTACGGGGAGTTTAGTTATGTGTGCTGATATAAATCACTGTAACCTTTCATAGATTAAGCGTCATAGGTTCGAGCCCTGCTACCGACCATGCTTCTTTAAGTGAGCAGAATTGCAGTTTACTTAAGTAATACGGAGGATAGGGATCTAGTATAGTGGTTCTTCCCAGGAATGCTTATTGGGTAAACTGCTCCCGAATACGGTTGAAACAGTCGTTAAACTCGTGCGACTACGCGGTATACCTTGGCAAGAATCGCACTAGGACTTAAAGTAACGACAATACCTTGATATTTCTATAGTATTTCAAGACTATTGTTGCAAGTAAGCTATATTTTTTTTATTTTTTTTTAAACATTGACACAGCATTATGCATTAGATTGCGAAATGTACAATTATAGTTTGTCCCAAGGAAAAAAACCGGTAAAATAAAACAATTTGGTAAACTGGATGTGGGTCACATGGAACCTAAAACTAAATCAATGGGTCAAATTCCTGAACACTGGTAACTATCATTGGTTGGCAATCATGATGAAAGTTGGTAAAAATGTTGTCTTCATAAAAAATAGATCAAGTGCAAAACTGGGTCACAATAGTTTAGAAACCTGGTCACAGCGACCTTATGAACGAACTACCTTACGAACATTGTACAATCTATAAGCTACATTTTAAAAAGGGAATGTTACCAAACTGAAACGAATTTTGTACATATAATCTAATCAATCCTGAACCCAGTACAGTCAACCCTGTGTTAAAGAGCACCTCCGAATAAAGACCACGTGTAAATGAAGACCAACTGTGAATAAAAACCACCTGTGAATGAAGACTGCTTTAGCTTCCTCCCGGTGTCTTTGTTCACGGGTTTGACAGTATATGACATACAGTGGAACACATCTGTAAACCAGTGTGAGTCATGCCGGTCGGATCAAGTATTACATATTAATTAATGGTTAATTCGGGTAAACGATATCATAGTAGGGCATTCTTGACCCTCTTGTCTATGCTATAATGTTCTTATGCCTATTCCTAATATAGACTGCCATACTCCTGAACGCAAGGCCCCCTCGTTATATAGAATTTGTACGTAGCTTTGACTAATACGTTAATTAATTCGGAACAAATTATCAAAGCACATCATTGTAATATTATACATAACTTTATTGTACACACCTTTTGTTTAGAAGAGGAAAAATATTGTTTAATAAGTAGCACTTGTAAGATTTATATTTGTTCTCAATGATATATCTTAGATAGACCTGCCGCTCAAGTAGATCGTGCCTATACTGCCTGTGAGTGATGCGCACAAATGTCAGCGCGTAAACTTGTAAACCTTTCCTGCAGGCACTGCAATGCTTGAATACCTTTTCTTTAAAGTCTTATGAGTAATACGCTTTAAATATGGCACTCATACTTTGACTTTAGAATAATTGTAAGTGATATTTTATTTGCTTTTGAAGTGGTAACATAAACATCATTTCCTTCAACCGTCCGTCTGTGTGGCAGTTTGCCAGTCTAGCACAAAGTATCGTTCCTCCTAAACTGTTGGTCTTATTTTGCAGCCGGATTTGTATTTGTGCATATTTCATCCGGTTTCGGATTTGGTTACGGTCCTTGCACTAATAAGACATGCATAATATGCAAATTTTACACGCACATTGTCAAACGAACGGTGTCATACTAACTCTTTATGCGTTTAAAGCTATATGATTTAATTCCATTTCAATTTCAGATTTTTGTATTCATTTGTGATCACTTGTGTAAAAGGAAAAGTGCGGATGGTGTTTTCATGACGTTACTGCAGAAGATTTACGAAGAGGCTGTAGATTCATTTTGAGCTTACTATAATAGGCTATACGAGAATTTAGCCTATAAATGCATGACATCATGAATGAATCCTCGACATTTTCTATGAACACTATAATCACGTTGAATCACCGACAATCTAAGAGCTTTGTTCTCAAGTTGATACCGAAATATCTACAAAGGAAGCACTGCACGTCTATTGGTGTGGCTCCTAGGAACTGCTAGCTGTAAAACTGCTGTGGAAATAAGTTGTGAATCCCACTCCTGGTGTATTCTTTTAATGCAATTCATCGGGGAAACCAGCAAACGCTCAATGAACATAATGTACGTACTATGGATCCTGTACGTGTTAGTGGCAGCCAATGTATACTGTACACTCTCTACACATTCCTTGAATGGCTTCTTAAAACAGGGTTGACAGGGACAGCCATGAGAATACAGCAAGTGAGGTTGTGCAATTATTCGAACAACTAACCTGCTTGTACCAGTTTTACAATCGTTAGCGTTCCGCTGAATGAAAAAAGAAAACGACCTAAATATATGCCAAAATTCATTCCGTCAGTAAGTCAAATAAAGACTATATGAGTATGTTTTATATACTATAGAGCTATACTGCACACTCGAAATTCGGACATAATGTTACAGTAGCAGTACAACTACAGGTATGCTCAGGTCTTGCTCTGTTGGAAATCTGAATAATATTGTCTACTGTTTATAAAACTTAAATTGTCTTCATTTACACATATCTGAAGGTTGTAGGTTCATTTTTATAGTTGTTTGTATAATGTACAAATGTATATACATGAATTCATATATTATATGTGTAAATACTTGTGATATTGTTTTGTTGCCAGAGCTGTATAATATTGTTTTGTGAATATTTTTGTAACTTTTGTATGTTTTGTACATAAAAAGAATTACTGAACTTTTAGACAAAGACAGACACACATGCGGAGATTGAGAGAGAGAGAGAGAGAGAGAGAGAGAGAAACAGACACACAGACACACAGAGCGAGAGCTAAAATACACGAAAACTGTATACTGCGATAATTTGAAATACAAATGTATGATTAAACCTCCTTATTTACAAACAGCAAAGTTGTACTGTTGAATTATCTTATTGATTTTAGTTCGAATGAGTTCCTATGGTTGCTTGCTATTGTAACCTAGTTTGCTGTTACGTCCAGCGTCATGTGCTCACTAATTACGCCTTCATTGTTACTGCGGATAAACGACCACCGGATATTGGATCTAAATTGAGCACAGTTTTCGCGCATTTTGCAATTGTGGTAAGTTAAAATCCGATTTTTACTCTGATATATATCATATAACTCGAGTTAGTGTACAGGGTATTGTTTATTTTGCTTGTTGGTGTACTGGAGTATTGCTACTTACGTGTACTGAATACTGGGCATTAAAGTTAGAAAGCGAAATATTCCGCGTTTTAGCTCATCTTAGCACGAAGTGCCCAAAGTGAGTTATTATAATCGCCTGGTGTATATCGACTGTCTGTCATCTGCCTGTCGTCTGTGCACCTAGTGTATGCAATTAAGGATGCATTTTTCACTGGATCTTCATGAAACTTGGTCAGAATGACTATCTTGATGTAGTATAGGTCGAGTTCGAATATGGGTCATCTGGTTTCCAAAACTAGATTGCTGGGTCAAATCATGGAAATACCTTTTGTATGCAATAGAGGTTGCATTTTTCATTGGATTTTCACGAAGTTGGTCAGTATGATTGCTTTAATGAAATAAAGGTCGGGATCAAATATGGGTCATCTGGGAGTAAAAAACTATGTAACGGGGTCAAATTGGAGATAAACCGTGTGTTTGCAATAGAGGTTGCAGTTTTCATTGAATCTTCACGACACTTGATCAGAATGACTGCCTCGATGAAATCTAGGTAGAGTTCGAATATGGTTCATCTGGGATTAAAACTAGGTTTATTCATTGGCCCCTCATGAAACTGGATCAGAATGACTGTGAAGTTGAAATCTAGGTCGAGTTTGATTATGGATTATCTGAATCAAACATGCGGTCACGGGGTCAAATCACAGAAAAAACCTTGTGTATGCCATTTTCATTGGATCTTCATGAAACTTTGTCAGTGTGACTGTCCTGATGGAATTTAGGTAGAGTTCCTTTGTAGGGTACTGGGGTCAATACTAGGTGATCCAGCTAAAAGCCTTGTTTATGCCATGACATTTACAACCAAATTTTTATGTAAACTGATCAGAAGTTTGTTTTGTCAAGGCCAAAGAGAATGTTTGTATAGTTTAGGGTTGAAGCTTGGTCACATATTGTCATAAGTATGTCTCAGGTTAGCGCTTTATGGTCATCTTGGTCGTCTTGTTTGATCTTGTTGGTAACATGTATCCCAAGGTTCTATCCTTTACTTGCTTCTTTTTAATTTACCGACATAATAAAATAAGATTATTGTTATTGTGACATATGTGTCAAATACTCAAAACACCGGACAAAACAGTTTATTGCGGGCCGCAGCAGCGGCCCGCTATATTTAATACGTGGTGAGTAAAAAATGCATGGAGACTTAAACACTAGATCGAACATATGCGTCTCTCTTCATTATAAAATTGAGGTACTTCTGAGATGAAAACTGTAGACACAGTCAATTTTTTTGGAAAAGCAAGAGTTGTCGTTTGTAATTAGGTTGTCGTTCGTTTCATAGAGGGCGCAATCTAATCTACGCTGATAAAAATAGAAAAAAGCGTTTTTCACGTTTCAGTCGCAATCCCGTGTGTTACAAGTCTGTCTCCGTGGTGTAATGGATAAAGCCGATAGCTCAAACACTTTTGTGTACGTGTACTTTTACGAATCCACGAGTTCGAATGCCATCAACACCTAATTTTTTTTTTTTACTTTTATTCTGCTGTTTTATTAATCATCTTTTTTAACTTTTTAACCATTTAAGAATATTTTACGGCAAATAATCATAATAATCTTCATGTCAAATTAATAAGGATAATGGTAATGAAAAAATGAGACATACCAGGAACGGTCTATAGAGCATTCCTGGACATACTGTATAAATATTATTTGATAACAGTAAAGTTTCGATACTACAGGTCAGTCAGTAGATGTGGTGTCGTGTCAGGTTTTGCTTGTTCAACCAGAATTGATTTCTTCGAGTTCTTTTGGGGCCATGCCTCAATGTCAACCATCATCAATTTCCAAAATATTTACATGGGATTATTGTTTGTTGGCCCGCTGTGATACTTTGTATCACAGTTTTTCTTGTTATTCACTTACATGGTATAAATTATTAACGTTTAAAAGATTTGTGCAAAGCAACACACTTTCTGATTTTATATCTTCAACTGATAACAAATAAAGACATTTCCCGTTTCAAATATTTTAGTTTTTACTCATTTCTTGATGCAATACTCAGTACAGTGATTCGCTCATTCCGCCAATACTCGGTACACCTTTAACCAATACACAGTACAGTAATTGATATGATTGAGGAACCGTATCTTCGCTACACTTTCATCGAAATTGATGAAATTCGGAACATTAATATGTTGTCTTTGGGCAAATTAATCGCCCAAATAATATTATTCACATATCAATGATTTCCCAAAAATAACGGCGTAATTTGTCAACGGTCAATATTTTGAGTGAGCAGGCCAACTTTTTTGGATATTTTCAACATTTCAACGAATATCTGTTGCACCTCGAGAATATATTCGGCTTGGATAGTCATTAGAATTTCTCAAAACACACAAATTACCTCAAAATGATATGCATCAGAGTGAAAATTGGGTTTTTACTTACTCCAGTTGTAACACGTTCCTCGCAAAAAACTAATTATCTGTGCTCAATTCAGAGCCAATATCCGGTTGTCATTCATCCGCAGTGATTGTAAGACCAGTTGTCCAAACCGAGAATCAAGATGTCAGACAAGTATGACTTTCTGTAGATTGTTAGGACCCAAACAAAATCTAAATCAGTAGGTCGCGTATTTGGAGAAACGTACATTTCTCACCCTAGAAATTGGTTTATACTGATGTATACTAGTTTATTGCATTCAAACTTGGTCCGAAGTTGAAAGAACCCATTTTTTCTGTTATATTTCGTGGATTTTATCAAAAATAGCAATACGTTATATTTGCTTGGTGTTCTTTTAAACGATAGAAAATGACAATTATATAGGCAACTTCTGTTTTCAATCATTAACGCGACGGTTAATCAGTACCAGTCAAATATGAAAGGAAAAACAAAATAGTAACGATATCTACTGAAATCATACAATTATAATGTAACAAAATCAGGTGGGCGACACTGGACCATTTTAATATTTCTTTCATCAAAAGGAGAAAAACATGTACAATACCTGCATCAAAACGTATTCGTCCCACGACCTCACCTGTCTTTGTCACACCATTTGACAATACTCAAATAAAAGATCATAATTATGTCAAATATATACTGTCTAATACTTCATATTATTATCAGGCTTGTTATTTGCAAAGTGGCTTATTAAAGATTTTTACGAACCCCACTATCCAAAACATGCGCAGTTGACGTCTACCAACTGGCTCATTTCGCCTTAACGCGGCTGCAACTATTTCAGTACTTCAGAAAACCTCCTTGAGGACCTTTTAGTAATTTGTTTTCAGTCTGAAGTACCTTTTCACCTTTACTATACCAGAATCCTATACCATTACCGCGGCGACATCAAACAAGGCGGCATCGTGTGTGATTAATTAACGGTAATTAATTAAACTCTTAATCTTGATAATACGCTAGAGATAAAATATATTTTGTGGTTTGAATTGTACCACCAAAAAACATGTTTTTTGCAAAGTAAAAAACCTCTTATCGATAATTGGGAGTCATAAGCAGATAGTTCAGTTTCATTGAAATTCTAAAAACTTTAATGTCTGGTGTATGTGTTTATATCATAGAAATATTGTTCAGGTATCAGAGAGGGCTTTTAAAGTAAATGATAGATCTGAAAGATGGGTTAACCACAAATTATTTGATATACTTTATGCAATTCTGAACAATTTATCATCGGAATAGTTCGAACATTTTTTGTACGCAGTGTTAAACAAAACAGACCTCTGTGCATGACTTTAATAGTTGTATCGCTGTACTTATAAAGTTCACAACTGATGATTTAGATGCAGTTTTGCTGTAATATCTTATCTTATGTTATTAATACACATTCTTACATTAGTTATACCTATCCCTTCTACTACAAAGCATGTGATGGTCCTTTGATGTTTTAAAATCACGCTTTTAATCATTTCTTCTGTTTATTTTCAATAGATTACAGTAAGAATTTTGAAAACAATGAAACCAATAGGGAGAAAAAGAAATGATAATATTCATTACTCAGAATGCATCTTGAATCGAGATAGAATCACTTGAGGTTATTCTATAGCAAACAGACATCTAGTTTATATTTAACATAGCGGGTTGCAAGTTTTCTAGCAGTATTGCCAGGGCGATTGGTTCTGACTTGTTTTCTCACAAAGAAAATCTCAGAAACTACTAAAGTAGATAACTTGTGAACACGTGGGAGTATGCATGGTCACGTGATCTTTGTCTAGTTTAAATTAATCTGCCCTTCTATCATACAGTCCTCAAGCCATGTTGTTTCAACGAAAAATACGGCTGTCAAGGAGTTAGCTGATTTAATTAAATGTCGTTTTAGAAAATTTAAAGAAATACTCTCGTAAGTGGTTTTTCAAACAAAGCATTGCTGCCAGTTGATGAGGCTAGTCTTTTCTGCATGGCTGTAGTGAAAAATTAAAACATCTCACCTGGAACTCCTTGTCTGATTTCGAAATCATTTCACTGGAAGTCTCTACCAAATTCTTCTAATCATGTTGGTTCGTCAAAAAACTATGGCCCCGTGGAAGGGGACTGTTTTCCTTGAATTCCTATAAATATTACCAAAAAAGTAATCTCACTCACCTTTCAGACTTTAAAATAATTACTCAGAAACGTTTCTGGGGCGACCGTTTACCAAAGTCCTTGAGATATACTGTGAGCACTTGCAGCAGCGGTACTTGCTTGAGCGATAGAAGGTCATCGTTGACCTATTGTTTCATTAATGTACAATAAATGCACTTCATACAGGATCAGAAATTCACTGTACGCTCATGTATTACGAGCCAACTTGCACATCCGTTTTTTTTCAACCTAAGTCACATGTTGTGTGTCGGTATATAGAAATTTGATTTAAGACCGTGGTTTTCATGACAGTGTTACAAGACGCCCCCGGTGTAAGTTTGTAAATTTTAGCCGGAACTTCAGTTTTGGGATTTTCTATATCCGGGATCAGCAGTAGTTAAATGCGTTCATTTGACGTGACATCGACTGGTGATCGTCATTTTGTCAGATTCCTTATTAGCAGCTAGTCTCAATTGAAAGTAGTCTGTCGGATGGCCGCGGTCCATCAGTCCGTCCGTTGCACATTTTGCTTCAAACTAAACATGTGAATAATTGATTCATCTTAATTCCATAGAAATGTTTTTGGCTACACTTCTACCATTGCTGTTCCTTTCCATGATTGCAGAACTCAGAAAAAAAACACACAAAAATCCTCATAGCCGAAGCCGTACAACCCAAATTAAAGATATTTGGTGCGTGGCATTTTGTTGTTGTTCCGTAATATGATTCTTTCAAAGCATACCCCTAATAAACTTTAAATAACTTCCTCTCCAAATAGATGATTGGTATGTAGCATTGCCCTGAAGTCATATCGCAGACATGTATGTTTTATATTGCAGCAAATTAAATAGCATTGTTGTTCAAAACCACAAGGCTTATAACCTTAGAGATATGTATATGGTGTTTAGAAATGTATTTGAACATCTTCTATCAGGCTTATGGCTATTCAATCCACAAGAGCTTAGATATTTGGATATTTGGCATGTCTGTAGATTCCGTTCTGGGTTCGCCGTGGTGGCCACATGGATATATTTATGTGGAAACAGACTTGATTTCAAACTATTAGTTCATTGTGTATTCCTCTATAAAGACTTTTCAAACTGTCAACATTATTTGTGAAAAAAAGTTACATAGAGGATATTTGATTGTTTTGAGTGGATACAATTGTAATATGATCAAACGTGAAAATTGTATGACTTTAAGTTGAGATGTTTTCGATATCCACTTAAACAAACTTATTTTCTTTTTCATTTATGCTAACTATTAAAGCATTTACATGTTCCACTGAAAAAAGCAGTTCCAGCGGACACTGTGACTGATATCACGCTCTGATTTATAAAATATAAAAAATATTTACTTACTGCATAGTACATGTAAAAACATTGTACTTACACCACTTTTAAAACTCTTTTTAGAAACTGTCGGAACTTACATAACTTGCAACTTAAGTGAATATGATAAAAGTTTCTGGGAGAACCCGCTTTTCATTCTATGCCGTAAGCTATGAAAGGCATTTCGCTCGCTATTCATGGTGCTCATTTTGATATTAGAAGTTTTCCTCGTAGGGACAGGATAGCTTACTATACACAGAAAAGGAGACGCATGTACCGCTAAATCGAGTCAAACTATCTGCTAAGACAATGAAGTTGTCAAAAAGTAGCAAATATCGGCCTCGAAACAAATGACGAACAACAATCCAGTGGTGAACGTCACGGGGCGGAAGCCAATCGGAACTCCTCGGGTAATTCCACCATCCTTCAGTGGTGAAGCATACATCACCGAAGAAATCTGATTGGACGGAAACATAACATCAGTAAAGCCTTAATACGGTGTTCTGCTAGAGTTATTACGTAGTCTCTAATAATTTATTTGCTGATGTTCCAAGTAAATGGCGGTGTACAAAGTTACGAATTCGATGCACGAAATTTTAAGGACGATACGCTAAATAGCGATGGTGATACGCGGTGTTTTTCTGTAGTAACTTTGCGTATCGCCACGGTCACTTCGCATTTCAGTCGTAACTTTGCGTATCGCCACGGTTACCATCGCTTTTCTGTCTGTCGTGACTTTGCGTATTATTTATACTAACTTTATTTATCTCGATTGTGAAGAAAGCTTGAAGTCACTCTCGTTTTCCGCTTCTAGTAAAACCTCATAAGAGGAGGAACGGTCGTGACCCCAGTGGGTCTCGAATCCGCAACCTCCGGGATGAGCGGCAGACACCTTAACCTCTACACCACGGCTCCCATTTGCTTTGCGTATCGAAAATACATCCACATTTCTATCGAACTTAGCGTTTCGTATTCTGTCGTAATTTTGCGTATCGCCACGGTACTTTCGAATTTCCGTCGTTACGTTGCGTATCGCCACGGTACTTTCGCATTCTGTCGTAAGTTTGCGTATCGCCACGGTACTTTCGCATGTCCCCCTCGTATCTACGCATTGCCATCAAACCTTTCCGAAATGGCCTCATAAATTATAAAAGAGAAGGCGATGGCCGTCATGGAACGCCGTACTACTGAGACAATTTACAGGTAGCCGTAAACTGTAGGGGACCGTCGCCGGAAGCAGCCAATGCTATTCATTTCTAAAATATTTACAAAACAAACTCCTGATTGATTCCTGTAGATTTTATTACGTAAAACAGTAAGCGAGCGATGTTTTAGACAAAACGGCTTTCATATCATGATTTCAAAATATTGAAATAAATAATTGTTATCACGAATCGGTTGATATCTTAAAAATTAAGATATTACTTAAAAGGTGCGCTACAATAATATTTTAACAATTTTCATTGAAATAATCACGGTTTTTACAAGCCTTTGATCTTCACTTCTAATCTAAAATGTTTCTCGTGTAATGTTATGTTTTAACACAATATTTGTTTTAAAAGTAAGGTATTAACGTCATTGAATAAAGACTTCAAAGCGGATCTTATCATAAACATGGGATGCTACGAATCAGGTTTTTCTGTTCGATTCGTGATTAATAACGTGTTAAGAAATCAGTCATTATATAGGAACAACCACTTTGCGTCCCCGCTGACCTCGAGGTAGCTGTGACTAACACGCCTGTTATTCCAAGAGGAAGGTATTACGTGTATTTATTTTCTATCTCCAGGCCCCCATACACTCACGATAGACAGTTTGTTCAATTAAAGTTGTAAAAAATAAGTATTTTATCATTCATTTTATTCTGCTATACAATTATAAGATGAACAGATGCAGTTTGAGAGTACAATACACGTACTTGAAGTCGTGCAGAAAGATGTAGGTAACTTGTATATAGTCCTGTGTATGCATCAATACAAAGAAATGTGTTTAAATATGTCTGTTAATTTTTCTCTCTCCAATAACCCCATTTTTCTATCTTGCACTGTACTGTTTGGATCTCCTCACTGTTTTCCCTATACTTCTGCGGTCATTATTTATGATGCATTAATTTAATTGTTACCAGGGCCGTCATATTTTTTTTGACTGTTAATTGATAGTTGAAATGATTTGATTCAAAATAAAGCCCATGAGTGTTTAGAAATATCGGTAATATATATAACCTACCCTCTTTACTTCCTACACGCATTTACTTTGGTCGTTTAATGAAGCAATTTAGTGTTTTTGATAAATTAATTTACTTCTGACCTGTGGGCTAAATTTAAATCATTTGGCTAATCACTCACAAACGATATGACTTCATTCCAATCATTTTTCGATGAACTAGAGATAGGTACGCACTGAATAGATATACTTCAGTACATAAAAGAGAAAGTTCTATCGCAGATAAATAAAGATATATGTTGTTGAATGATACTTTTGATTGACAGTATCGCAGCTATATCACTAATCCGAACGTTAACCTATTAAAGTGCGGTCATCGGAATTGCTACAATAATTATTCTATAACGAGCTCATTTATCTATAGTATATAATATATCATTTATTAGAAGAAATAGAATTCGCGAGCCTAAATCAGGCGTAAAATAAAGATTTTAATCATAATTTCAGCTAAGTCGTATGATTTGCTCATTTTTAATCTTGAATCAGAGGCCTATGGCTTTTTTGGGGAGTTTCGGGCAGTGGCGGGTCTTTGTTTCGTTAGTACTTGTCAATATGATTGGGGCGAGCAAATTTTCGCTCCAGCACTTATTACATTAAATGTAGAGGGGTAATTTATTGTGTTGCATTAATTTTACATGTTGCTCTACATAATGGAAGAAATCGTGCTGCCTATAGACGTGTGGGCATTTCGCTCGCCTGTCTATACAGACATGTACGTATGCCTTGATGAGACATACATTTCGCTCGCCTGTCTATACAGACATGTATGCCTTGATGAGACATACATTTCGCTCGCCTGTATATACAGACATGTATGCCTTGATGAGACATACATTTCGCTCGCCTGTCTATACAGACATGTATGCCTTGATGAGACATACATTTCGCTCGCCTGTCTATACAGACATGTATGCCTTGATGTGACATACATTTCGCTCGCCTGTCTATACAGACATGTATGCCTTGATGAGACATACATTTCGCTCGCCTGTCTATACAGATATGTATGCCTTGATGATCCGTGACTCTCTTCATGACGACATACAAACACAAATTGTCCCGTTAAGTTTGGTGAACAAGGTCCCAGCAATAAATAAAAACAGAAAAGCAATACAGTGCAACCTCTCGGGAACGAAACCCCTTGTTGCGGTTCTGTAAATATATCAGCAAGCATTGCAAAGTTTCTACGCCACAACCAAAAGTCACATCAAATGACAATTTGTTTATTTCAATGATCTATGGATGACACATGCTGACAACTAATTTTTTTTTTCAAAAAAGAACAAAAGCATCCACCAACTACCTCCAAAATCACACTAGGGTATGGTAGTTCACTATAATAAAGTTCAACAAGAGGTTTTGGATATGTACAGCGGACAAGATGTGTTCACATTTCAGGCCCCTGTGACCTTGACCTTTATATGACCACACATTTTTGGTTTTGGCTATGAGGAGCGGACAAGTTAACGCGGACAGACAGACGGACAGACAGGCGGCAAAGGGAAAGCAATAACTGGACAAGTTATCAATGGGTTTGAAAAGGTCACCAACAGGTACGACTACATATAGGAAATCAAATATGCTTATTCTCGTTTATAAGTTGAAATTAATGTTGCATCGTGGGACAAACGAATGGATGTTTTCTACCAGACTTCGTGGAAAATGTTGTATGACATCTAGTGGTTGAGGTAAATTGTTAAGAACTTAAATAACGACACGGTAAATTTGAGTTTAGGAGGACATTCTCTGTGATGCGTGATATTTACTTGCATATAGGCAGATACACTGGAAAATGCTCATGGACCACCCAACACTGGTGCAGCCTAGGTGGTCATACTGCACCAGTATATAGATTCATTGACTTTTACGCCACAAGCTTTCATTTGTGCTGGAATGCATTTTACGGGAACGGATTTTTTCATGCCGCGGTTTTGTCTAAATACATGCAAGTTATATATAAAATAAGTCGTGATTACATTAGATACAGTCTGTCTTTCAGAGAATACTTAAATATAATATATATATATTCAATGAAAACGTTTTCAGTCCAAAGATCAATGGTGTCAGAAGTCACGTTTACTCTATGCGAAATTCGGTATTAAAATATAAAGCTATCTGGTGCTTAGATACAAAATGACAATCAAAAGCAACTGTCTTATACTGAGCTGGGTTTGATTTCTTCTAATGATATTGTTTCTTATGTTAGGATTCGAACGTCCGGACGCGCTGGCTCCAAAAATGCTGTTTACCGCCCCTACACGGCTCCGCCAATGCTCGCCTCGATTCCGACCATTAGAATTTCTCTTTTAACATTCAAAGTGCTAGATGATCAATCGCTTGAATATTGCGCAGTTGTACAGATTTAGAAAGACACAGGTTTTATAATTAGCGCTGATTGAAGTTTATCTTAATATCTCACTTTCTAAACGAACCTTGAAAACGATATACCTACGTATGTTCTCTGTTCAATTACATATGGAGGCCTTGGTCAAAATAATCAACAGAAATCACATGCAAGCCAACCATGTAATACTAGCAACACGTACATTATCATAGTTTTTTGAAGAGCGACAAAACGGTTCCTTTAATATGATAAGAGGTTTTTTTATTAAGCTAATGTCTAGACTATGTAGAATGGTGAATAATAGATCATAAAATTGTATTTTCTGTGATAAAAGCACTTTATAGGGACGGGTCATTTACGAATTCCAACAGGTATTGTAAGCATCAGCAAACTTTTGTTGTTCTGATACCACCAGCCAAAACTGTTAGTTCTTATGGCTTTTAAATCTTTTGAACGGAAACTAATAGTACAAGAAAATGAAGCTAGTAACAGAGGAAATAATAATAATAATTATAATTATAATAATGATGATGATGATGATGATGATGATGGTGCTGCTGCTGATGATGATGATGGTGATGATGGTGGTGGTGGTGATTATGATGTTGATGATGATGATGATGATGATGATGATGATGACAGCGGAAGAAGGAGTTTCAGTAGCTTTACTACAACTAATATTGGTATGGAAGAACAGAATAAACTGCAGTGCACTTGTAGACAGTTTACATGTAAAATTAAGAAGAAGAATGACGATGATGATATTACAACAACAAATAACAAAGCAGCCTCAAATATGCATGCATAATAAATTGAACATTAATAAAATATATCATTGTAAATGCGTTGAAAGTTTTGGGGGATTTGACAAGTTCACACGAGGGGGTTGAAACTGTTACGTGATCACCAAAAAGCTCAAGAGGATTTAAGAACTCAGCGTAACAAGAAAAAAACATGTGCGGTAAGAATTGCACTTGAAAGGAAAAAAGAAAAAAGTGCAGGGCAACAACGAGTGATGATAACATTTTAACGAGTATCCCTCCTTCTAAGGTCGGTCTTTACATTCGTCATTATGAATTGTAAAATATTAAAATACGGATAAAATTTCGCATGAAAGTATTACGGTTACAAATTTTGCTTATACTTTATATAGTCTTTACCCGGGGGTTCTTTATTGTGTTACAAAATGTGCGATACATCAAAGGGTTTCAATGTATTCAAGAAATTTGAGAAACTCCTGCTTTACTGCATGTCACTGTTGGTATTTATTAACTTTATTATAGCGGCATCGCGGGGGTTCATAGAAGATTAAAGCTCGGGCGAACGTCGTCCATGAAAAAGTTAATTCGCACAGTTAATATACTAACATAGCTCATCCGGTAGTTTTTATATTTCTTTTATACTTTACACTTCAAAAGGTGTATGGGTGTTAAATTGAGCATTATGAATGTTGGGAATATATAATTTATAACCAAATCTGTCAAGACCCTTCTATTTTGGCGAGAGAGATAAAAAAACTGAAACAAACTTTCGCTGTTTTGTTAAGTTTTAAGTTACATCACAGTATGATATTATACATACGTTAATGATTAATTTTTGGGCTGTAGAAACTGACTCAATGGATATGGTAAGCAAAAATTTGCAACATTAATTATTTTCCTACAATAACAGTAAAATATCACAAGAGAGGAGAACAAGAGATGGGTTGTATTTATAATCTTTTATGTTAGGAAGGGGTTAATGATTCAACTTTTTTTATTGTCGCACCAAAAAATAAATTGAAATATTATACTGTTAGGCAAAGGTATGTCCATGATTTATCTGTTACAATCAAATTTATGCACATTCACGATGTTTACTTTCAGACGTACCATGTTTCATTTTTCTGAGGTGTTAACTTTCAAAGTTATGCAAATGTCTTTATTTTGCCATTTTCGTAACACTAATTTTGAAAATATGCTATTAAAAATGAATAAAATGTATAAATCTATGTCTCATGCAAGAATGCTTAGAGGATGTGTGTGTGTGGAATATAGATGTATAAGAAAGAAAACTTATCGCAACATAACGCAGTATTAAAGGGAAAATATCCCAAACTAATTTCAAACACGATCAACTATATACGTCAGTAAAGGACAGGTTTGTTCAACGCATTCGCAATTGCTGGACACTGGCGTCCTAGAAGGGTCACGAGCCTTGGTAATGAACAAATGGAAAACGTGGTCTTTCATCCGCCGTTAGTCTTTGGCTTCTAAAGTCGCGCAACTATGTCTTTTTTTAGAATTCATGTATACTTAAATGAAGTAAGAAATCTAAAAAAAGTGACTATTTCATTCGAAAATCATAAACACAAACTTGGCTTGACTTTAATTCACTTCCCCGTGAAAATTGAAAACTTACATATCAAATCTCTCTTTAGATAGGCTTCGTATTGAAAACTTAAAAACTGTGAAATTGTAAAGACATTAAATATTTATTAATTAGAACTTCAAAGACACCGTCGAGTCACTTAATGATAAAGATATGTACTTAACTATCAATATAATAATGTTAAGATACAAGGGTCTTTGCAGCGCTGATGATCCATGGACGTTTAAGATTACCACAGAAAGACGAGGTGTCTAGGGTCACTCGGGGTTGTACGGTAGTTTATCGGTCCGCTGAGCCTTGATGGATATAACCCACGTTTAGTGGATTCCCCTTTGACCATATATTTACCTCCTGTAGAGTTGACGTGTTTTTTCTCATTCCATGTCATTCAGTATTTTATTCCTTTGTGTCTCTTAGATAGCTTGGCCATACCGACATCTTGGTTTTCCTATAATACATTGCGAACACCATGCAAGGACCTGTTTCCTTATACAAGAAATGAAACCAACGAATTGTTAAGGTACCGAATAATCTAATCTGTTATTACAGAAATTATTCATTTTTACATTTAAGGTAAATTGTGATGAACTGCCGTTAACTATCGTTAGTGTTTGCGCCAACTAGTAAAGTAACACTTAGAAGGTCTACTGAGAACTTTTTCTAAATTGCACAAAAGTACATACACTTGTTTCAAGTTCGTACATAAAATGTCAATGGGCTGACAGACATTAGCAAACATTTTCTGCCAAAATTGAGGTATACACATGAACAGTTCATGACGGAGATTGTATATTATACAATGTAGTTAAACAGTTCTTATTAATTATAATTTCCCGAAAATAAAGTTTGCAGTTTAAATATCGTTTTTATATATAATACTGGTCCTTTCTCTTAAAAGTTGATGGGCTGTACGCCACTGTTTACAGTTAAGTGTTTTATTTTTCTAATGACAAAACAAGCAGGAGATGATTTAGAATTTCACATTTCACAGTTAAATTTGATTTGAAACCACTTCAAAGAATAAACTGTCGAAATGGTACAGAATAAACTGTAAACTTGTCACAAAATTGACGAGATTCTTATGTAATAAAGTACAATATTTTATGTGCGTTTAAACGAGTCAGATATTGAATGCATAAACATAAAAGAGCGTTTCTTTTTGTAGTTTCAAAGGCATGCAAATTTCGTAATTTAAGCAAAAAGGTAGTTACCGTTAATGTTTTATATGTTTTAAAATGAAATGTCTTGCTACTCTTACAGCGGCATAATGAAACATTGTTCGACAGTCCGCGACTTTTGTACTTAAGTAAACGTAAAGAAAGCTGACATAGCTTGAACGTATTTCATTCATTACGAAAATGAAATACCTAATTGGTAAAACGAGAAATTGATTGACGCTTAAAATGATTTTAAAGTCCCGCCCCAAAATTTATCGAGTCGGCAGGCGGTTTAAGGATTATGGGATAGATAACTGATCTTACCTGGATAAAACAGATCTCTCAATAAAATAATCGTCGATTAATCACAAGAAATGATTTAAGAGGTTTCATAGCGTTACATCTGGAGAGGTTTTTTTCATATCGTTTACTCATGGGCCGAACATGGGCTGTGGTTTAAAGCAGATAATTATTTTTTTTCAAATGAGACGAAATTAAACACAAACAAAAATGCACTGGAAGTACAGAGACCACGTGTAACGTTTTGAAAAAAGGTATATAAGCAAGTTGTTTGGTGTAAGTGAGCGAGTAGTGCTTTGAGTACCGCGACATTTATATAACAAATATCGAAATAACTGAGTAATTTTTTGGCAGAATTTGTTCTTGTTTGAATCAAAGGAAACAATCTCCAAGCAGTGTAAACTCATTTTATTTTCCAGAGAGGAACAACTGTTTGATTTTCTGATGTAAGAAACATAATTTTATCCGAGTACAAAAATGTTATCAGAGTTTGATGTGAAATCCAGTCAACTATGGGATCCGTTAAGATGCAGTGCATGTGAGAGGAGGACGGCATCACGTGATTCTCGCTATCGTGCCATAGCACGTGCAGACACGCGATCTCGTGCCGTGGTAGTAGTCGTTATATTAAGTGTGTTTCATACTGTGACAGTGAGAGTGTCGGCGAGCCCAAATCGTGGGTTAGACATGTGCGAACCGATCGAGATCCCTTTGTGTGCGGGGATGCCGTACAATATGACACGGATGCCGAACCATTTGCACCATAGTACACAGGAGAATGCTAGACTTGCTATTGAACCCTATGGTGAACTTGTGAAACAGAATTGCAGTGCGGACTTATTATTTTTCCTATGTGCAATGTTTGCTCCAATCTGTACACCTAATTTTCAAAAAGAAGCTATACCACCGTGCCGCTCTGTCTGTGAGCGTTCGAAGCGAGGGTGCGAGCCTCTGATGAATAAATACAATTTCTCGTGGCCTCAGGATCTAGATTGTAATCTGTTACCAGAATATGACAAGGGAGTGTGTGTGTCTCCTGAAGCCATTGTGTCATCTATGCCAACAGGTTAGTCTTTTTTTCTCATCTCATTTTTATTTTGACAGAAAACGATTTTTATTTTTTTTCAGTTTCCACAATCGATTTAGTACCAAGTTGAAGAGATATAGGTAGAAAAAACTCGTTATTATCTGAGGTTGAAAAAACTGTCTTTTTTTCATTAATAAAAAACGTTTAATCGTTCACAATGTTTCACATGTGAAACACATTAACCCGTTAAAATGTCGGAAATGATTCCAAGAGCTGGAATAATGCATCAGATGCAACTTCAAACGCTATTAGAAAAAAATAATACAATGCAAGATTGCTGGAATAAATTTACAAACCATTGTCTTAGACTTGGTTTTCTGAACTTTGTGAAATCAGTGCCGGTTTCGTTTGTAGTAAGGTGGGGATACATATTTGCTCTTGTTCGTCCGTCCGGTCCATATGTACGTGCGTACGTCCCTAAAATATTGTGGCACGTACTGCTTCTTTACGAATTGATACAGGGTCACCAAACTTCATACAACAATCTATTGGGATGAGAAGTTGTACACTTAGGGTTTAGTCTTTTATACAACAGTTACGACCCTTGACGTAGTCAAAATAAGGGCATTCTTATGCAAGTTTGTGGCACGCACTGCCTGCTCTTTAAGTAATTAACATAGATAGTTGGCAAGAAACATCTTCTTGTGGACCTCTACCAAGATTTGTAAGAAATAGAATAAACAGGATTACCAACCAGAGGCTTAAAAAAGATTGTTCAAATTATGACCTCTAGTCAAAATAAAGGCATCTAAGGCAAGTTTGTGGAACATGGATATTTGGCAAGAAACATCGTCTTATCAATTTTTTGTTTTTGAAAAATAAACGGGGTTACCCACCATTTGGGCCTGAAAAGAAAGAAAACTGTTCAGATCATGTCCCTCGGCTCAAACTTGATTTTCAAACTTGACCACAAGGCCTGGACCTTAGATATAGCATTGCCTAGTGGTCCTGTGCCAATATTGTTCAAATCATACCCCTTGGGTCCAAGTTGGCCCGGCCCTTGGGTAATTTGACATGCAGACGTATTTTCTTGTTTTTAATTCACCTGAGCACAGCAGGTTAGTGAAAGCAAAGAAATCTGCTCTTGTTTAGTGACAAAGGTGGAAAATGGGGGCACCCGTGTCCTATGGACACAATTCTAGTCTGAATTTGAATTCACTTGATATTAAAAGAAATCACTTCATTTTCTATGCTTATGGCAGAACAAATTGAGAATCGTGCCAAATACATTATCTAAGTGTAGACGGGGTGTTACAGAAATCAAAAACGTGATACTGTTACTTCAGGGTAAGGTCCCTGGGCCACATTTACTTCAAACGTACTCTGGGCGCCCTGCTACTTCGAAATATAAAGGCATCTCAATCGATTAACATTAACGGTACGCAACTGTCCAACGATATTTCCTTTATATTTCACTTTTGATGTTTTCTGATGAACTATTTAAGTAGTTAACATCAAAAACCTATCTCTTTACATACTGCCAAACCCAAAAGATTTAGACCTCAAAGAGATATTTCAAAAGACACCGCTGTAGATTGAACTTCTTTGAATCTATCTTTAATAAAAACGGATGAAAACCGTTTGTCGATATGGCATCTATATTTGAGAGCTGATAAATGAAAGGGCATACTATTTTAGGGAAGGAAGTAATAAAGTGTTATCATCATCTACACATTCATTCATAAAATCACTTATTTCTAAATGTTCAGCTTATTATAATTTTTTTGATACAGATTTTATCGATGTAAAGGTAAATCACTGATTCGGCTCTTTGATGTTTACAGGGTCGTAGCTGGTTTTACATTAAACGGTCACGAATGTGCTTGTGAATCGACAATTTTAATCTTATATGTATACACAGCAATTGACAAAATGTAAAATAATACTATTTAGTTCACGACTACTATACAAAATAACAAGACAGTGCCAGCACGAGTAGCTATGTGCCGATATCCGTACAAGGTGATACCGGTGTCCGTACCCATGTACCTGGTGATAGCTAGGTTCTGGTGGCGATAGGTACCGGTATCCGTTAGCAACTTTACAGTAACTCGGATTCGCATCTAGGATCGTCTAAGATAATCTGTCCATACGATACCAGTTTCAAAGAGAACTGACCTTTTGTACAAAGCAGGATCAATTGAACGTACTTGACTTAATTCCTCTAAATACTGATTAAGAACCGATTATGTGCATCTTCAAAAGTAAGATCCAAAGAACCTGCTCTCAACTACATACTTTGATGTATTCCGCTTTATTTGCTACCCGTTTTAGGTGTGGACGTACAATGTTTGCAATTACTTACCTATCAAAACACAATACTGGATGAAACGATTTTTTCTCATCAGGCTGCTTTGAAGCTACCTGTCTCATTGCAAATAGTATTGGATGTACCTTCTGTATTGCTAGGTATGATATTATGCAACGGAGAAGATTTCTCATATGTAGCACAGCATTTATGTTCGCAAAACGCAATGGTATTTACTTCTTTATAAAAGAATGACGTATCAGTTTCATATATAATAGTACTTGACAGAAGATGCAACATGTATATAGTATTAGTAATAGGAACAGCTGATAACACGCACGCCGGGAAATATGCACATAAGTCACAGTTGCCTATCCCTTCCACTTTTAAGTCTGTACGTTTGACCATTTGGAAGTAATAGAATGCCATAATGATAGTACACATTTAGTAGAAGGCCAGTTTACCTTTCTGTACCTATATTTCTTGATTCTCCGTTTTATAATCAGGTGACGTGACTCTGTGCTTAGTATGTTTAATATATATGTATGTATGTTTACTCAGTAACAATAACGTAATAAATTTGATCATATGTTTCATTAAATTTTAGATAAAGGCTTAATACAGTCTCTATTACTTTCAGAAAATCAGCAAACAAACGTAGCCGATCCTACACGCCATACATCAAGGAAAGGTAAAAAATGCATTTTGATAAATAACTCTATGGTTACAGTATCAGTCAAGGAGGAATTGAATATTTATGAGTGAGAAAACTGAAGATTTGTCAGTCTTAATGTGTAGAAGTAAGGAAAAGTTACATAAAGTTCACCACTGTACATTGCTTCGGGTAAAAATGCATTACTATATATCGTTTGGTTAGATACATAAAGCGCACCGCTGTACATTGCTATGGTTAGATACTGTACATCGCTATTATCAGATACATAAAGCGCACCGCTGTGCATTCATTTGGGTTAGATTCATATTTTAGCGCACCATTGTATATTATTGTGGTTAGCGCACTACTATACAGTGTCTGGATTAGATACATAGAGCGTAGCATTGTACAATGATTGGTTAAATACATAAAGCGCACCAATGTGCATTGTTTAGGTTAAATACATAAAGCGGACCAATGTGCATTGTTTGTAATACAAGAACTGTGTGTACATTACCTCAAGCTTAATTCCAAACTGCCAAAGTTCCCCTAAAAGAGTCCGGTCGTTTAACAAGCTCGGACCAATGACCCACTGGCGATGATGTATAACATTTGTTCTTTCTTACTAGACTGAACACTCGTATCAAGCTAAATGTGATCCTCAAACCACGCTTGCCCATACATGTATTTTCACTTCTGTTTTTCAGAATGTAAATGTACATCAAGAAATAAACCAACAAAAAAGGGATATAGGAAGGGAAAATATGATTATGGTAAGAGATATGCAGATATTCATCAACAGACAAAAATTGATACATTTTCTTGTGCCAGATTGTAATACATGTACTTGAAATATCTTGATATTTAAAAAACATATATACAAGCATGCGTTCCAAAGATCAGCTATATGCCATTTGCTACAGGTTACACAACATCTCTATACACCAAGTTTCGTTTCTCTGTGACAATCGATACATTACTTTCATTGCCTACTACAAATGGTTCCCATTTACTAAAACTAACTTGATAAACTCCGTCCTGATTCATTTTATATGTGGGTGTGGTTAAAACTCTAGCTTCTTCACTTAACTTAATATGGGAAACGGGGACAGGATATTTTAGACAGATCTAAACTACAGCTTTGACAAAAACTTGAGCCAACTGTTTGTCTAATGTCCCAGGATGAATCTGAAGTCAATTTCCCTCGAATTTCGGGGAGAAAGCCGCTGTCTACGGGTACTCCCGCCTGCCCTCCCTCGTGTGGAAGAAACAATGATACTTGTATCACACCCTAAACAAAAGGTAGACGCTTTAACGCCTCACCTTGCCGTACTCCTTTTAAAAAATAACCATCGGTTCTTACGGAGAAGGTCGATCAACCAGTCAGATACTAGAATTTCCTGACGACAAGCTGGTATTACCAATTTACCATGCATTACTAACAACGTGTCATTTAGTTCTCTGTCATACAATTAAAAGTAAACGAATACTGCCATAATTGACAGTTAAGTAACATTAATATAAACACATTTATCATAACAATAGATAAAAAATATCTGAAATTCTTCAAACAAAATTTGCAAAATCATCAGAGACATGTTATAGAATACATCAAACACAGACATTTTGCTAATTAAAGAGATGGGGCGAACAGAACTAAAGAGAAAAACATCTTTGATTAATGATGAGTGTGCAATTTTTGTAACGCGTAATTTGAATTTATTGAAGAGAAAACATTAATACACACGTCGCCAAATGTTAAAGACATAATAATTAACAACACTGTAGCAGTTCAACAAAGATCGACAGAGCTATGTTTAGTTTGTCATGGTGTTTAACTAGAAAGCAAGGAAAGCAACGTAAGTGAGTAAAAGATGCAAGTATTTCCATGTCCTCACTCAATAAGAATGTCTCAGATTACGCGCCAATCAATCGTGTTCTTACGGATTCAGCATTTTCTGTACCCTTTGGGTCGGTTCTGTGTATATTAATGTTACCTCTTTTTAACCTTCATCTTCAAAGCATCGCATGCATCTTTGTATCTTAAAAATTAAATATTCTTACTTTTGATCGCACTTTGGTATTTGAAAAGTATTTATTAACTGTTTTATTATTTAAGTCATGTTGAAGCATTTATCACGTAGCCTTATGTTACCAGAACACTTCAAACAAAACAGTAAAAGTCAGCTTACATTATTGCCTCCAATTTGCATATTTTTGACAACAGTTTTTTTCTTAATATAGTCATGAGCAGATAAATTATAACGAATCAATTTTACGAGAGTATCTTCAAAACAAAGTTATAACTGGCATCATCAGAGTGTCACTCAAAGTATTTTAACATTTAAACTAGTTACAAGTAGCGACACCCACACGTCTGATCAATTTGAACAATAACGCTTAAAGCAATACATCATATTTGTATGCTCTTAGTTTCATATGTAGGTTTCCAGACGTCAGTCGCTGTATCCGAACGTTTTTGACTGATATATTTGATAAAGAAATCTATGGTGGATGTTTTCTGTCATTTCTTGTTTTCGTGTCTTTAATCCGAAAATACCGAAAATATCGACTGCTGATTTAATTGTCATGACATAATAAAATTTAAAAGACGGATTCGATTTCGAGTTAATTAAAAAGTCGGCCGTTGAAGCTAACAGTTTACAGTGTCTCTATATGTCAACGCAGAACGGGGAAAGACACGACAAATCCTGATGGTCGGCTCGAAAGTTTGCCTTTAGAATCGTTTATTAGTTTACTAATAAAGTTTCGTTTTTTTTTCGCATTATATGGTAGCTGATTTCTGTCATACTTTGGATTTGTATTTTCCTGAAACTTCAAGAATCGAGCTTTCTTGTTTTCGCGTGCTCGGGGAGACGACACGAAAACGAAAAACGACAGTAAATCGGCCAGTATCAAATACAAATATTGCTAAATCATATTGTAAGGGGGATAGTTGACTTACTTGAAAGTTAATGCAGAAATTGAATGTGACCATTCTTGATATTTGACTTGTATTTCCAGCTATAGGCTGCCTGGTTAGAGGCATCACGATTATAGATGAAAACAACACGGTAATACGGGTAACTGTAGACAAAATTTTACAACGTGGAAAAGTCCACTTACAAGAAAGGCGTGAGATGGACCTGTGGGTATATTCAGACTGTGTATGTCCATCTCTACGAGTTAACAGACAGTATCTGGTCATTGGTGAGGAGGAGGTGCTACTGAACAGACTCAAGTTTGACGATAACAGCCTTGTTACCAGATGGAAGCAGAAGTGGGAGAAGAAATTTAAGGTAAGAATAATATACCTCTTCCTCGTGTGCAGGATACTTTATCCCCTTAAGAGGAATGATATATATACTCCGCGTAGGGAATACTTTACCCCTCAACGAGAATGATATAATTATATACTCTTCGTGGAGGATTCTTGATCCTCTCACTGATGAGAGCACATACCCGTTCCTCGTGGAGAATAATCTACCCCGTTTACGGGAAGGATTTACAGCCCCTCCTCGTTTAAGTAAACTTGCCAAGGTCTCGATTTTACATCTCCACGAGGGCATCCGGAAATGCCGATGAAAACATTTTATTCCAAGTATTTGTTTTCTCCACAGAGCTGGGTAGGAAGGAAGAAACGGAAGAAAGGGAAAGGAAGGAAAAATAAGAACAAACGTTGCAAAAAGGACAAATGCAAAAAGAATAAATCAAAGGAGAAGTTGCGTTGTCGAGTGGAACAAAAGGATGAGTCAAATACGAGAATAAAATGTGTACGCGCGGATCAGCACAGTAGTGAGAAGAAAATTGACAATTCATCAAAACGTAGAAAGGGCAACAGAAAGAGACAAAAACAGAAAACGTAGGTACTACAGATGACTTTCCCAAACTAGGCGCAAGTTTTAAACAACTTAAAAGCTATATGAAGTATTTACAAGTATTGAAAGAATCGTCACCGAGCTTCGAGCTAAGCAATCATCAATAAAATTAGTGAAATGGCACATTAAAACATTCAAACAATGTTTGGGTGCATGGATATTTATTGTAGAAAGATTTGTGCACGAATGAGACCTTTTACGATATACAATTGCACGTACTTCACGTACATTTACCCCATTAGTAGTTGTAGGGTTTTTACTTCTTATGTATCATACAAGCCCGTTACATACCACAAAGATGACAGTCCTTGGGGGTTTCTTTGGTCCTTTATCGAAAGACACATATACTGGGAAAAACAATATAACACTTCTCTTTAATTCCGAACCAACTTTCAGTGCATTTGCTTTTCATTTTAATGCAATTCAGTATTTATGAATCGTAATTAAAAACCAGATCTTCTCTTGGTACAGTCCGTTACGGTGGATACGCAGTTTTCTATAAAAAGGTCCTGATCATCTTAAGACATGGAATTTAAAGTGGTCATTGTATATAAGAAAGTACTCTATTGCCGCGTATCGAAAACGGATTTATCATTTTTAATATTTATTAAGTAGTGTATACGTTAGATATTTTTACGGACAAACATTCACGTTTATGTCGCCAGATTTAACATATTTGGAGATAAATATTTGACAATCACACAACATTGTTATCGTTTGTTCGTCGTGGCGACTGTATCTTTCATTCCACAAATATTTGTGAATAAACGTTGATAATATAGGAAATATTTAACCCACTTTTCTTACGGACCAATTTACATGTACATGAACGCAAGATGTATTTTTAAATAATAAAATAAACTTGTTTTTCATCTCACCCAGTGGATTAGTTTGAATACTATAATTTGCTTTTTTATTTTACAGAAAGCTGAATCCAAATAGTACGGGGAAATGAGAGTTGATGATTGCTTTAAGTACTGTCACCATCCGGCTTCTCGTGCTCAGAATATCTGTTCGCCACGTGCAATCTTATATCTATGTTAAGGAATCATAGGGGTTCCTTGTCAAGGGAGGTTACAATTGCAGGCTTACTGGTTTTCTAAATTCTTCGGAGAGTAAGGCGTAATTAGTTACTTCCCTTGAGTATTTTTTTTTGTTATTTATTTTGTACGATAATTATTTCCGTGTATGTAAGCATAGACTGTGATCAAAAGTAAATATATATGTTGTTTTATTTAACTGTGAACCTTTGTACGTAGAAATATTCAGTTTAGAAGGCAAGCCTAGCGCTAACCTGAATATTGTTGGAATCCATGTGACCTGGTGCTGCGGGTGAAAATCCGCCACGATGTGTTGATGAACACTCTGCTGAATATGTTCAAATCTACAGTGAGAAGCTGTGTTGAGGATGAACATCGCTGAACTTAAGAAGTTAATAACTTCAGTTATGTGCATGGAAACAATATTTGTAAATAACTCTGCTTGGCAAGTAATAGGTCCTATATAATGTCATTCAGGTGTTATGTGGCTTGCAACTTGAACAGTTTGGGGGTCCAGATCAGGTTGCACAGATGTTTTAGTATGTGCTGGTGTCGGCACAGGTCCATATGTTTAGAGTTTTTAACGCAGTATGGTATATTTTACTGCTCATGTTGCAGGGTTACAAATGATAAACCGAAAACGTTCAAAAACTGATGACAATGACAGACGTATGTATGCATTTACATGAATCTATTTGTTAAATTATGTGCACATTTTTTGGTAATAAATGACAGAATGGAAGTTCACTGTTATGTTTCAGGAATACTACCCAATTTCTCCAACAAGTGGAAGATCATGAACATTATTCCCTGCCGAAGGGCCCCGTTTCATCCAGATATAAGAGTAATCATGTAATGTAACTACTTAGGTGAAAGCTTTTGTTAGGTCAGTTCCAGTAATAGAAAGCAAAAGTAACAGATTTTGTGTTGCTTTTCTGTTCGTCGTCACACGTTTCTTAGCACTGAAATGTCTAGTATATCGTGGTCATCCTTAGTAGGTTTTAATCTTTATCACTTTGACTTCCTCTTCACGAGTTAAGTGACATTTTTTATAGTTGGTCTCCCGGAATACCGTAATGCGCGGGTACCAACTAAATGAACATTTCGTTGTTGGCTAAGCTTGAAAATGTCTTAGGGATCGATTGTTGCCAAATGCAATACTGACTGGGTATCAAGATGTCTACTGTCCATGGCCGGAAGATGGGCCATTTAGCATTAATCCTAACCAGTCTTCTGTCCACATCATTTGACAAGGTTGTCATGTCCGTCCGTATTTTTGTATAACATTACACGGAATCATTCCAGAAAGGCTACTCATTATAAGAAGTTCTGCACACGAGTTGCATTTGAGCTTGACCACAATAAAAGTAGTAAGAATCTTGATACCTTACATCCTTATCAGAATATGATATTTTGTTTTGCTTCATGTTCACCCAATAAAAAGAAAACTTATGACCCTGGAAATAGTCAAGTATTTTTTAACTTGAATTGTGTTGCGTGTAACTCCGAACACGTTTCAGCTAGGATAACAAAACCTTATAGAAATTTTAATTTGTGTGTGAAGATGCCCACAATGGATTTTTGTTCGAACATGAGGAAAGTATAGAGTTATGACCAATGAAATAGCAAAAGATATGCACTTATTCCTGATGCATGCAAAACTCCGACGTGTAACAGCAGTGACAATACCTTACATAAATGTTGGTCATCATGTAAAGGGTCCTGTGGAGGGTTGACCTTGACCCATGTAACTACAGTTATAGGCACTGGTTTGGAGCAATTGGACATTTGTAGCTTGTCATGTATAACATAGCATAGTTATGAATATAAAACCTGTCAGAAATGCAAATCAACATGTGATTTGGCAGTCCGTAGTATCTACATCCTCGAATAGTTTAATGACAATGCATTATATAGTTTCAGTGCAGTTTTAATTGTCTGAATTGTCATACAATGATAGGTGGGGACACCCGTATCCTATGGACACATTTGTAGGTTCATGTACAAACCATTCCGATCAGTGTGGTTTTGTTACAACCCTAAGAACTGCGAGATTTAGAAGACAATGTTTTTTGCGATCACTCCAACATGGCATCCCCCCCGAGACATTGTAGTAAAAGTTGAGATTCCGTTCTGTTGTTATGGCAACCAGAGGTTGATCTGCAATTATGGTAGTGTTTGCCTGTCATCAACATATCTTTTCTCATCCTTTAATTAAACACAAGCCTTCCATTTCCTACAGTAGGATGTTGATATTTTTTTAGGTTTAACGCACGTTCCAACCTTTTTCGCCGTCGTTTTTACAGGTGGACAGTCTTCATGGGAAGAACCAGTACTAGATCCCTATCCTGTGTAAGAAACTGCCAACTTTCTCACATAAAAGAGACATGTTCGGAGGTTAGAAAGGCTCAAACTCATGACACTCAATCTGTGAGAGGTTACAGTGATTTCAAGTCAGTGTCTGTAACCACTGAACTAAGAGGTGGAGCACTATTGGATGTCAACCTTAAACCTTTGTGCTATTTTTGTGCACAAATATACAGCAACTAAAGTAATTTGCATTTTCAGCACAACACAAAACACAACCAACAGTCAATACTGCTAACCACAGACCAAGACTGATAAAGCATACACCCCTCTTCAGTGACTCCATATAAAACCGGAAGTTTACAAAAACAACTGTGAGACATACTACAAACTCTTCTTACATGTTTTTCATTTATTTCTGTATTTACTGGTATTTACTACTGGCCAACTAACAACTGAACCTGATTTTTGATTACCAGTAAGTATCAAGAAAATATTTACCCATGTTGTTTTAACTATTTCAAAGAAGTATAAAAAGAACCATGTTTAATTTCAGATATTCACATGTTTAATAAAGTTATATTTTCAAGGTATGTTTAACAGACAAAAGAGGATAAAAACTGGAAAACTGATATCATAGCCAAAAATCCAAAAACATTTAAATAAAAAGAATATTGAATTCAAGTTTAAGGAAACCTCATAAATGTTGAACTGTGCAGTTACATTGCATTAGGAACAAGAGCTGTCCCTCACAAGTGACGAATGCCCCCGAAAGAGGTGCCTCACAGTCTGTGTCCTCTCCATGTGCTCAATAAATGTGCTATGTAATTTTAAAATCCTTCCATGCATGACAGAGTAACCATGCATACAGTTTTCCATTACTTTAAACACTAAGTGTGACCTTGACCTTTGAGGTAGGGACTTGGGTCTTGCACGCGACACATCCGCTTGATGTGCTAGACATTTGTGCCAAGTTATTTTAAAATCCTTCAAAGCATGATAAAGTTATAGTCCGGACACGAATGTGTGCATATATGCATATATAGAGGAATCCATTACCTTCAAACTCTAAGTGTTACCTTGACCTTTGAGCAAGGGACGTGGGTCTTGCACGCGACACGTCGTGTTGATGTGCTAGACATTTGTGCCAAGTTATTTTAAAATCCTTCAATGCATGACAAAGTTACAGTCCGGACACGAATGTGTGCATATATGCATATATAGAGGAATCCATTACCTTCAAACTCTAAGTTTGACCTTGACCTTTGAGCTAGGGACGTGGGTCTTGTACGCGACACGTCATGTTGATGTGCTAAACATTTGTGCCAAATTATTTTAAAATCCTTCAATGCATGACAAAGTTACAGTCCGGACACGAATGTGTGCATATATGCATATATAGAGGATTCCATAACCTTCATTCTCAAAGTATGACCTTGACCTTTTAGGTAGGGATGTGGGTCTTGCACGCGACACGTCGTCTTGATGTGCTAGACATGTGTGCCAAGTTATTTTAAAATCCTTCAATGCATGACAGAGTTACAGTCCGGACACAAATTGTAAGTGGGGATGCACAGACGGACGGACGGACAGACGGACGGTGCGATTTTAATATGCCTCCCTTCGGGGGCATAAAAATTGGGCTAACCAATCAAACAACAAAGTTTAACAATATCTGATTAACTTACAAAGTTGAAAAAAATCATAATAACTAATAACAAAATCAGAAACAATCACGATAGTATTTTGATTCAACCAACATATAACAAAAAGAAACAAAAGTTATTGACTGAATCCTCACAACTCAATAAAGTAAACTGAACAAGTTAATACAATTCTATTTTAAAATTATATCTTTGTGGGTCTTTTTTCTAGCACAGAGGACTATTTCAAAGATGTGCAGATATACTGCTATTGGGGTGTCACATTTCAAGTGTCCAGAGTCACTGCTTTTGCCAGTATTGCATGTGATAGATACTTAGGGACACTGCTACTGGTGTGTTACAGATGCCCAGATACACTACAGACTTTTCAGTGAAAGTGATAGTTATTTGTACAAAAGAAATCTTTCTGTTGTTTTAAAAATCTTTAGTACATTTTCAATCATTGATTCTTTTCACTGAGAAAATCATACATAACTTGGTTTGCATGAAAATGCACAAACCTTTCCTTTTTTTGACAACTGTATTGGAAATAATAACAATTTTATAAAGTTCAGAATATTTGACATGTATACGCAAAATATCATACAGTTTGATTATACATTTATATACATTTGCCCTATTACCTATACCTAGTCTAGTGGTGAAAATACGTAACAATAACACATAAACAAATATGCCCTGATACCACAATCTTAATTCAACAAAGAATGTCACATAAAAATATGTTACATGTACTTTAAAATAAATGTAATTTTGAATTACACAATTGACAAGAACTACTACCAGCATGTCATGGCTGCTGTACAGTTCTAACAGCGGTTTGACAATATCACTTTTCTGTCATCAAATGTATTAAAATCTTCATTTCAAGCAACTGTAAGACCTCTACATTCATCATGCACTTGTGTGAAAATCTGTCTATGCATTCATATTAAACAATTTCATTTTAAAAAATTTATCCCTTAGACCTAAGAAATGCTTCAAAATCAATTCTATATTACATGTATAAAGGTTTTATAAAAATGCTCTGGTAAATGTATGAACATTCTATAAGATCTGCTCAGCCAAAATCAGAAAGTATGCACTACAACAACAACTTCAGTGTCACCAATAATTTTACTGTCAGACTAGAATATAACTAAGTTAACTGAATTTCAACATCTGATTAAAAACATAACACTAACAAAAAAAAATTTCTGTAAAAAGTTTTAAATGTAAAAGTTTTCTCATGAGGTTTTATAATGAATTAAAACTGAACAAAAACATCAACAAAATACATCTATTTACATTAAATCTAAATGTTTTCCCTATTTAAATATCACAAACATATAAACATAAAAACATTCTGCCAAAAAAGTTAGCAATTAAAGTTGTGTTTTACAAATACAAATATCTGTATATAAATACAGCTCTATGATAAAATTTTAAGACAATTCTATACAACATAAAATCTTAACAATACAACAAACACAAAAGTATGGTTTGGTAATCAGTTACTAATTCAAAACGTTCTGAAAAATATTTTTTCTCAGTCATGAAATACATGTGCACAATCCTTCATAGCTATGGTAACACAGTCCTTCATAGCTATGGTAACACAGTCCTTCATAGCCAACATAAGCCTTTATAGCCGAACAAAAATATCATTGCTATGCACAAAATGAAAGCATAACTTCACCATTAATGTACGTTTAATTTAAAAGGTTTATCTAAATTTTGCATTGCTAAAGGTAAAACCACAATAGCAGACATCTGAAGGACAACTATAACTTTTACCTAGCCACCATGATGGATATACTAAATACAAGGCCATAAATATCCTATTTCAGTCACCTGACTTTGCAAGCAACATGCACTGATAAAATGTTAAAGTACCACTATATCCATATAAGCTAAAGATAGAGCGCTAAAATATTTTTAGTGCTTGCGGATAAAACGAAACTTTAGTCAGTAAAAGGCGAAACAAGAATCTGTGTATTTTATATGCTGGATACCCCTGAAAAGTCAACAGCACAGGTACATTACTGAGATATATGCATAACTGTGGCTTGAACCCAAGATTTAACTAGAAATTTCCAAGTACAAAAAGAGGAACAATTTTGTCAAAATTAAAGAAGAGTTGTGGGACTTGATGTATGACCTAGTTTGTTGACCTCTAAGATCTGTGAAAAACATTTGATATGCAGTTACACAGATATATAGAGACAAGAAAACCTTGACCTTGGAAGTCAGGGGACCCACAACATTATTGCATATATAGTTTGCATGTATGTTGTACCGTCCTTGGGTCAAGTTTCATTTAGATTGGAGCTGTAATTGCAAATATGTAACAAAGCTTGCCATAAAACTTTAATCAATGGCGCCAACGCCGCAAGCAGAAAAGCCCACTTAATTTTGGACTCTTGCCAAAGGTTTATGACAAAAGATTTCAAAATATATGCCATTGATCAACTAGATGTAAAAAAATCTGAAAGAACACAATGCAAGCATTATTGATAAAAGTCTAAACATAAAGTATAAAGCAACTTCAGGGGAGATAATGTTTCAACAAGTTGTTAAAATATAAGTTGATGGGAGATGTGACAGAAAGTCCACTGCAGTCAAAGCTGTTAAAATTTGTGCTTCATGCTAAAAGTCACATTCCTCTACTCTAAAATAACCTTCATATAAACTTTCAAACCCTATGTAAAGTAACCCATCTTCAGTGACTTTTACTGGGAAAACAACAGTTGATTGAAGGTCATGACCTTTAGGGAACTTTACATTTCCAGTGTCAAGGTCAATTTTCCAGCCATGCCAAGGGCACTTCACACACAGTGATTCGTCTGCCAGCTCTTCTATATCTCCCAAGTGTAGAGGACCTCCTAGAAAACAAAAAGTTAGTTGAAGTGTTTATGTAATTGTCAACTATATTTTATTTTATCATTGGTATTAATAACATTATCAATTTTGTAGTATATTTTATCAATTTAAAATACAATGTTACAGTAGATTTATAGTGCACAAAAAGACCTTGATAGAATGGCATTCCTTAGACCTATAACATCAGTCTTAGATTGTCCCTCTGCTCTTCTGGACTGTAAAAAGTGTGCATGCTTTCTAACTTTTTATGTACATTTAACACATTTCCACCAAAAAAAAAAGGTCTGTGTTTGGACCTTGGACTGAAACAATTCTAGAAGATCGACACAAATTGATATTAGTACCAATTAGATTAATACCAATTTGTGTCATATCCTAGTGCAGCAGTCATTATTTACGATGATTCTTGATCAAAACTAAACAACACATAACATTTCAACAAATCTCAAGTTTTTGTTTCATAATTATTTCAACAGAGCTGCCTTATCACCTAATCAAACAATATTTGACAAAACCTTACTCCTCAATTCTAAATATTTCTTATACTAACTACCAATGTAGTAAGATATCCACTTGACCTGTTTTCTGTACTCAAACATTCTACATTTCCACTTGTGACATGGTCCAGTTCTGTATTACATAACACAAATATTTCTGCTGAATAAAACTGTCAGCTTGTATATAACTCTTTTTTTATTTAAAGGCATATAAACCTTGCCCCCATTGTCCTAAAATCAAGGTGAGCATAGCCACTTATTGAGTTCCTTACTTTCCTTTATACATTTTTATCAACACAGATTTTACCTGCATGTGGGCACTCTTCTCTCACAGCATACACTCTCTTCTTGTATCTGAACAGGGCTATATTCTGCTCATTGGTCCTTGCCAGAGACCCATGGTCTCTCCCTGTCAGTGGCACTGATACACCGTTCTTCCGTGGTGATGTGGTAGGTGACAAAACAACCTTGTTTGACTTGCATCTTTGCACAGGTAAAGACCAGTCATACAAATCTGGAAACAGTAAATGGAATAACATACATGTGGTGGGTTCAGCAAATCTGACTGTGATGTCACAATTAGATCATCAAGAGTAGGCAGAATACATGTACATGAAACAGCTTCAATCAATCTTTATTGTGTCACATCTGCATTATTACAAATACATATGTAAAAATTGCCACAAGTTAATGAATTTGATTTCATGAACAAACATTTTAATGGACAACAACCACTTGATCAGTGACTCACAACTTTTCCATTTATCAGTGTTTATGTTTCTGCAAAACCAAGAGTAATTTGTACTTCCTTGCCATTGAACATGGTAGTGTCAACTCAACAAACTGGAGGTCCCTTTATCAAATCCTGCTCAGGGCTAATGATTTTTCTGTTACAAATGCCCAATGTAAATAACTCGCACAAAAATGGAATAGTTGTAAATCGATAGAAATATTTCAACAAATTTAAAAAGTAAGAAAGCAACCCTTCCAGATCAATTTTTTTGTTGCTTTTACATGTTTGGCATCAGACTGTCACCATAAACAATGTGTGTGTGGACATGTGGAAGCGATTTTACCCTTCCTTGTTTTCCTTATTTTTATGGGCTGGTCACAAACTTCTGTTGTGGTCAGTTTGTTGTACTGGGATACTTCAAGCAGCCAAGGAAACTGGAAATTATCCCAATAATACAGGAATTGTACTCTTTTGGAACAAACCGGATATGTTAACCGTCCGTGTTTTGGTGGAAAGTGCATTTGTACTTTCTTGCTATTAAGCTAGCTTCAATGGCTAGTATCCACTTATACAATTGGAAGACCAGTTTGTATCCTTTACATGAACAAGTGCCCTCGGGGCAGATACAAAAACTTGAAACTTGCAACGATTGTCAACCTTTAAATCGCAGATTTTGGACAGGAAGAAATACTCGTTGATCCATCTTGTACCATTCTCAGACCTTTTTATCATGAAAAAGCAGATAAAACCGCAACATAATCTGAATAGTGATTTTAGTTGCGTACCATTTCCCGCCACTGTTTACATTTTGAACTTCCTGTTTACTATTATTTTTAACAGCCGTAAAAATTAGTTGAGGTATAAAAGTACTAAATCTAAGCATATAAGAGACCAAACTCCTCACAGCGATTTGACTGGTTGAGCTCCGTACTGTATACTGTAAGGGGAAGTAACCACTACGGGGAGTTAGATAAGAGACGTCAAATGGACACATTTAACCTTTCTTGATATATGGTTAAATTTTGTGTTTCTTGGCGATTGACATCATATTGTGTTGTTTTCAAATATATTTTTGTATTGATGCAGCTCTTTTCCTATTTGCAGAGGTCTACCTCTATCTACACCAAAGGTACGCCCGAGGTATGCTCTATCTACACCATAATATAACTATTTCGACTTCGAAGGCAAACCGAATTTAAAGGCTGATATTTTATAGTTGTTCACCTCCTACGTCTCACTTTGAAGTCTCATATAGTAGGCATACACCCTAGTCTAACTATTTCGACTTCGAAGTCAAACCGAATTTATAGGCTGATATTTTATATTTGTTCACCTTCTCTTTCCCCAAGGTCTTTCAAATAGTAGTACTATTTGAAAGACCTTGCTTTCCCGAATATCAATGATATACTTGAAATTACTTATCACTTTCGGTGACCAGATTACACTACCATATTATAAGTTAATGAAACTGTATAATACGCTATATGTACATATTTTTGTTCGGTAAACTTGAAAGTCCTTAGCACTATATGTTTGAAGTAAATTTTGACTTCAAATTTTTCACTGAGTTGTGATTTAAAGGTCCACTATTAAGCCCCTGATCGGTATCATTTTAAGCAAGTAATTCATGTTCTACTTAATAACAGGCGAAGTGCAACTTCCACCGACTGCGGAGATATAAACATTTAAGTTTTTGACTGTTTTCAGCAAAATCACAAAAAGGTCTTTTGGAGTTTCTATATACCTTTTTAAAAACATTTAAAGGTTGTTAGAAACTTTGAAAAAGAACATTGCATGCCAATCATCATGTGTATATGACATATACTCAAAGGCAAAAGAAACGCAATTTTTTTTAACTTATTTGCAAAAAAAGTGTCAGTGTATATTTAAGAAATAATCTATGGCTTGGAGTGGTTTATCGAAATTGAAGTATTCCCCGGAGGTGATGTGCCTGGCGGAATAACTATTTAACAGGCACATTGCCGACGGGAAATGCTTCAATTTCGATCAAGCACTCCAAGACATAGATTATTTCGATTCTTATTTGCCGAATTTTTGAAAACTATCGTTACTACTACGGAACTTTTTTTCAGCACGGCGGTAATGTGTTAAATAGCATAAATAGTGGCTGTTGGAATACACTCCCCTATTCGGGCAGCCATTCAAGATATCATACATAATTATATTATACATACTTATTTTAGTTTAATCATCTAATAAATAAAATATAACAAGAGGGCCAAGATGGCCCTATATCGCTCACCTTGGTACAAGTCCACTTGCCTGGTTTTCCTATACACGCCTTTGTAAAACAAATGATCCCCCCGGGCAAGGTCAATTTTGACCCCAGGGGCATAATTTGAACAAACTTTGAAGAGGTCTACTAGGCAATGCTACATGCCAAATATCTAAGCTCTAGGCCTTGTGGTTTCAGAGAAAAAGATTTTTAAAGTTTTCCCTATATAAGCCTATGTAAAACTAAGTGACCCCCGGTGCGGGGTCAATTTTGACCCGGGGGTCATAATTTGAACAATCTTGGTAGAGGTCCACCAGCCAATGCTACATGCCAAATATCTAAGCTTTAGGCCTTGTGATTTCAAAGAAGAAGATTTTTAAAGTTTTTACTATATAAGCCTATGTAAAACTAAGTGACCCCCCGTGCGGGGTCAATTTGGATCCGAGGGTCATAATTTGAACAATCTCGGTAGAGGTCCACTAGCCAATGCTACCTGCCAAATATCTAAGCTCTAGGCCTTGTGGTTTCAGAGAAGATGATTTTTAAAGTTTTTACTACATAAGCCTATGTAAAACTAAGTGACCCCACGTGCGGGGTCAATTTTGATCCGGGGCTCATAATTTGAACAATCTTGGTAGAGGTCCACTAGCCAATGCTACATGCCAAATATCTAAGCTCTAGGCCTTGTGGTTTCAGAGAAGAAGATTTTTAAAGTTTTTCCTATATATTCCTATGCAGAACTAAGTGACCATCCCCGCGGGGTCAATTTTGACCCGGGGGTCATAATTTGAACAATCTTGGTAAAGGTCCACTAGACAATGCTACATGCCAAATATCTTAGCTCTAGGCCTTGTGGTTTCAGAGAAGAAGATTTTTAAAGTTTTTCCTATTTGTTGCCTATGCAAAAACTAAGTGCCCACCCGCGCGAGGTCAATTTTGACCCGGGGGTCATAATTTGAACAATCTTGGTAGAGGTCCACTAGACAATGCTACATGCCAAATATCTAAGCTCTAGGCCTTGTGGTTTCAGAGAAGAAGATTTTTTAAGTGTTTCCTTTATAAAGCCTATGCAAAACTATTCGGGGGTCATAATTTGAACAATCTTGGTAGAGGTCCACTAGAAAATGCTACATACCAAATATCTCAGCTCTAGGCCTTGTGGTTTCAAAGAAGAAGATTTTAAATTTCCTATATAAAGCCTATGCAAAACTAAGTGACCATCCATGCGGGGTCAATTTTGACCCGGGGGTCATAATTTGAACAGACATGCCAAATATCTAAGCTCAAGGCCTTGTAGTTTCAAAGAAGAAGATTTTTTAAGTTTTTCCTATATAAAGCCTATGCAAAGCTAAGTGACTACCCGCACGGGGTCAATTTTGACCCGGGGGTCATAATTTGAACAATCTTGGTAAAGGTCTACTAGACAATGCTACATGCCAAATATCTAAGCTCTAGGCCTTGTGGTTTCAGAGAAGAAGATTTTTTAAGTTTTTCCTTTATAAAGCCTATGCAAAAATAAGTGACCACCCGCGCGGGGTCAATTTTGACCCGGGGGTCATAATTTGAACAATCTTGGTAGAGGTCCACTAGGCAATGCTACATGCCAAATATCTAAGCTCTAGGCCTTGTGGTTTCAGAGAAGATTTTTAAAGTTTTTCCTATTTGTTGCCATAGCAACCAGAGTTCTGCATGGAATGGAATTCTTTGAACATCTTTGATAGAGCTTCATGCAAGGAACATCCCTGCAAAGTTTCATCAACATTGGCCTAGTGGTTTCAGAGGAGATGTCGTTTGAAGGAAATGGTGGACGGACGGACGGACGGACGTACGACGGACGCCGGACGGAATGCGATCCCAAAACCGGAAGGAGCTACTTCCATGTCCGAAACTCCGCCTACTTTTCCGAGTGCATTAATGATATCAAAGCACTCGAATTGACTGTACAAATATACCATAGGCATATTAGAATTTTCATTAAAACATGTATAATAAGTAATACAATTTATTTTCCTATCTGTCTGCTTTTATAAGTCATTCAGAGAATTTTTTTATGTATACTTTTCTTGAAGATTTGTATTGACTTGCCTTTCCTGAATTGTAAACTTGGTTTAAAATCTTACGTGATTTTGACAATGGCGCATCCGCCCGAACTATGAACTGGAAGTTCTTCTTTATCAGATTAAAACCCACAGGAAGATCGTGCACTTTAGTAAGATAGCAGTTTGTCTCCTTGTGGCATTTAGCATTTAAAGAGATTTTTCCTGATAGAGGCAACTACAGTTTTTCAGCATAATGCAACTAACATAGAACAAATTTAAGTAATTTTGTGTATTGCAGCCTCAACAGGAAGTTTAAACAGAAATGATAAACTGCAGCATCACTTTTATTATCGGAATGTGATAAGAGCTACTTCGACATTTTTTCTGGCAAAATGCAACACGCGGTTTGTGATTTATCCAACGTAATAATATATTCAGTCAATATATGAGTAGTATGCAGTTTACCTTACTAACTGTATATAAAGTACCGCATTTGTACATGAAATATATGAGGTAATATTAATTAGAATCTTACCGTCGCATACACATGTGTTACTCTATTTATGCTTTTTAGTCGCTTCACAAGCTTGGAAGTTTATTTTTACTGTTATTTGTTTTTTAACTTCAAATAACACATATTTGCTGTGCAGTGCTGCGCTGCGCTTTTTGCCAATGTAGATCTGTCTATGGTCTGTCAGCATTTCCAAACAGTAAAAAACAACAGCATGAGTTTGTTTCACTGGTCCCAATGACCTTCCATGGTGTAAGGGAAGTAACCGCTACTTGGATTTATATAAATTAGTGGCCGGATGCCATTGACCTCAGTTTCACCTTTAACATGACTGCAATCAGTAAAACTATTAATAGACTTTAATGATGATGACTTGAACCAATCAGAACAAGGTTTTTACGAACAAATGTCACATGACTTGCACAATCAAAACAAAGTGAATATACATGTTATAAGACGTGGCAGCTGTCGTATTTCTGAAGTAAAATATCTCACCTCAGCGTAAACAAAGAGTGAAAATGTCGAGCGAGACAAAGAATGCAGACAAGAAATATATGGATGAATACGATGACTATAATATAGAGCAAGAAAAGTTCATGCATTCAGGCAGCGGAAAGGGACGGACCAAGAAGGAGGTCGCTCAAAACCACCATGAGGACCCTGCAGGACACACGAGAAAAAACGTGCAAAAACTGATGAACAATGCAGCAAACAATAAAAAATAATAACGAGTAAGTACTTGTTTTGTTAGAAATTTATAGAGCGAGAATTCTAACAGAAAATGAATAATTAAGTTGCTAAGTTGACTTAATTACTAGTACAAATAATTACATACTCAACAGCTGAACGGATGAATATCGTTATATCTGTATATATTTTGCTAGGTCGATATCCAGCCAGCGCAGACAGTATGTAAAATGGGTCTGCATTTGGAGTCGAATTATTGAGACTACGATCTTATCAATTAACTTTCCGAAGATCTCGTGAACATTAACTAAATTTAAAACGGGGACCATATTCCATTTGTTTGGAAAATTAGGGTCAGGAGCATTCATGTATAAAGAGAGCTATCTGAATAAATGTTATCGGTATATAGCAAAACGAGTGGATGGCAATCGATAGAATTTACCGCCCGGCCAGATCTAGCCTAATTCATTCGACTCACGGACCTATATATAGGTCCGACTGAACGGTTTGATCCTTGATAGATCTGCCAAACCACAAGGTCAGCCTGTAAAATCGGCTTGGCCGGTTTAAAGTCGAAATAGTTAAGACTAGTCCGGATCGGCGGAACCCGTCAGATCAGTTTATTTTGTCTTAATGATATATGCATTGTAACATGACTCATGATTTTGTCCGTATATACAGAGTTGAAAAATGATGTTTTATTATGCCGTAAACAACGTGCGTACCGATACAGCATCAGAATGAATGTGAATGCCCAGTTTGGAAAGTCATAGGATGATTCTATGGCATTGCCCAGAGTCATGTAGCATTACGCCTAAATACAGTCCGTGACTCATAATTATTGTTAGATAAGATTTGAATATACAATTTACAAACCCCCACGATATTTATTAATTTATTGTACATCAATTTGATGAATCACTCAGTCGCAATTTCATTATTGAATAAGAACTGAATGCGCAAGGGTTCTTTCTACGCACTACTTTAACATTAAGGTAGTCCTACCACCTAATCAGCGGAAGGAACAGCTTTCTGGAGTTAATTTCGTCTATTACGCTCAGTTTTACAGACACTTTACTAGCGATATAAGTATATCTGATAGTTACATTGTATTCATTATTTCAACGTCGTAAATTATCACATTTATGTATTTTTTAGTTAAAAATTTGTCTGCAGTGTCTGTGGCTTCTCAATCGGCGGCCGATATAGGTTGTTTCAAAGTTCAGCTTTACCTACTGTATCGGTGTCTGAATTGGACAGAATGGATACAGTATTACTGTATTTGTGATCATTTCTAATACTTTGTTCAGCCAGAGACAAATAACATTTGTTATATAATATAGATTATGATCAAGCGCGGAGATACCTTTGTTTCCAATCAATTGTTTATGTGCTAGTACCCATTTATATATCGAATTTGCACAAAACTGCCCGTTGTATATGGCAAAACCTTTTACACAACGAACGAGCCTAATGAAGCCTGGTAGTTACAAAGATACAGGTTTAACGCTACATTTTAACGAAGAGATAAGTTTTGTATGTGCTTGTCACGCACAACCGTTCAGTGATCCATTTATTATATTTCTATTTCTGTGTCACTATATTTACTATCTCTCACTTTACCATCACATTCAGCATTTGATACTTGCCCCAGATTCGTGCATTTAGTCTCGTGTTGAATGCATTTATTGTAGATGCCTTCACTGTAGATGCCTTCACGTTTCTAGAAAGCTAATTATCCCCAAGCGTCCATAAATTACATCATACAAAACCGTTATCCGTGACATCTCTTGTTCTCATGTAATATGTATTTTATGCAGAATATTTTCTCTCATTTATTTCAGACCAAGACGGGAAAATACAGAATTTTGGAATTTGTTGTGATAGACGAAATACGGACTATGCTTAAAGGATCTGTGATATAGGAATTATAAATAAACGGAACATTGAAACAATATTCTGAAATGGGGACAAAACTGTAACTGTGATTAAATAAATTGTAAAAGGAATCAAACACATTGATTAGTTTTGATTTAGTGCATTGATGAGTGGATTTAAGTACGTGTTGGTGATGGGAAATGTGTTTGGATACGGCGAATGACTCACGAGTCATAAAATCCTGTGTATGACAGCTGTTAACATTATTTCATGATGTACACACATCTTTGGAGGACTTTGGTGTTTGATCTCTCACATGTATTTACGTACAATATATTTTTCACAAGGCAGATGTTTATACTGCGTAAATTAAAGGTGTTATGTCATGTTCTTCCTAAATAAAATCAGTTTTGTTTCAAGTCACTTGTCACATTTCTTCTTGTAGATACGGTATATAATGTAGACATGCAAAGTCTGGTGTCCGTCGTCTGTCTGTCGTCTGCCTGTCTGTTCGTCCACACTTAATCTTGTGTATGTAATAGGGGCTGCATTTTTCACTAGATCTTCATGAAACTTGGTCAGTATGACTGCCTTGATGAAATCTACGTCGAGTTCGAATATGGGTCATCTGGTGGTGAACAACTAGGTCACAGGGTCAAATCATAGAAAAACTTTGTGTATGCAAAAGAGGTTGCATTTTTCATTTGATTTTCATCAAATTTGGTCAGTATGATTGCCTTAATGAAATCTAGGTCGAGTTCGAATATGGGTCATCTTAGAAAAACCTTGTGTATGCAATAGAGGTTGCATTTATCATTGGACCATTATGAAACTAGGTCAGTATGACTGCCTTGGTGAAATTTAGGTTGAGTTCGAACATGGGGCATCTAGGGTCAAAAACTAGGTCACCCGGTCAAATCATAGAAAAACCTTGTGTATGCAATAGAGGTTGCATTTTTCATTGGATCTTCATGAAACATGGTCAGTATGATTGCCTTGATAAAATCTAGGGGTCGAACATGGGTATGTTGAGAATAGGTCACGGGGTCTAATCATAAAAATACCTTGTGTGTGCAAAAAAGGTGGCCCTTCTCATTTTATAATGAAACTTGGGTCAAATAACTGCCTTGAAAAACTAGGCCAGTTCGAATTGGGTCACTGGGGTAAACTATCACTCGAAATACCTTGTGTATGCTATAGAGGCTGCATTTTTCATTCCATCTTCATGAAACTTTGTCAGTATGACTGTCTTTGATTAAATCTAGGGCAAGTATCGAATATGGGTAATCTAGTGGGTCAAAAACTAGTCCCCCGGTTAAACTGCAGGTGACCCAATCATGTAATTAGTCAAAATGTTATTTAGTTTACAGTTGAAGTTTGGTCACAGATTGCTTATAGAGGCTGGCCCATTGTTATCAAATCCCATCTAAACAGAGTCATGAAACGTCTATGGAACTAAGGTATTAATTGTCTTTGATAGAGAATGTTGCAGGTCTGAGGTAACATGATCCATTCATGAATGTTACGTAATACATGAGGTTCCTCTAGTAATGGTACAAATGACTTTTACGTAAAAAATGACGCATATTAGAAAGGCTACAGCCCGGTTAAGTCTGAATTAACCACCTTGTGTTCAATGGCTCAGCATAAAAGCTGCCCTCGAAAATACATATAGATTTATGCAAGTTTAGTCACCTGCTTTAGAATGCCGGATTTTAAGACATTAATGTAATCTTAAAGTCGAATCAAAGTATGATCCGACCTCATAGAGCCAACCCGTTTTGCATTACTATAATATAACCCTTTTATTATATACCTTTGGCACTTGTCTGCGCGAATAAACTAAATGAAAATGACATTTTAACAGACCTGGGCATGATTACTTTGAATGTAATTGATTAAATTACAATTACAATGCCTTACAAATTGTAATTGATGACTTATGATTACTTCATGTTTTCAATGTAATTGATTAAATTACAATTACATTTGAAATGTAATTGATTACATTTGATTACATTTACTGTTTATAATTCAAAATATTAAATATAAGAATTTGTTTTCCCATTTGTAAACAGTCTGTGAACTATAGTTGCATAAAAATGATATTAAATCAATAAATTGATAAAGCATAATTTATTTAAGAGAATACACTCCTGCTTAGCCGGGTAGGGACATGATAATCCGCCCGCAAGGAGTTGGACGAGGGCTTTACACGTTCAATTTATTGTCAATCACCAATCTTGAACGTGAACTTACTTTTTTCGTCAGTTTCTCAAATGTTTCATTTGATGGAGAGCACCTATCGGGTCTAAATATTTGCAGTCAACTGAAAAGCCTTACATTTTATGCAGAGGAGGAGCGACAGCTAAATATTTCCTGGCTAAAAAATTATTTAAGTAATGTCTAGGTCATCTGACATATATTATGTAGATTTTTAGCTTACTCAGGCTGGAACTAGGTACTCATGCATTACTTTCATAAAACTAAAGAAATTGGTTTTCATTTTTTTTTTGGGGGGGAGGTGTCATTGTTATTTGTATTTTCATTGTTTTCAAGCAAACAGATTATCTTGTTTTTCACCTAATGATCAGTAACATTGACTGGGTAATATATTGTTGATTGAGAACAATTTGCATGCTCGGGCTCACAAAAGAATACTAAGTGAACCACTGATCATCTATCCCATTACATTTATGACATAATGTCAATATATAAATCTTCAACTACGGACCAAATGATTTTAGAAAGAAGAAGCATTTGTGGTAAATTCATTTAAAGTTAGCTTACATTGACAAATAAAGATTTAAAAATATCAATTTAAAAACATCAGACTACATTTCAAATCAATTATGTTTCTATTCAAATATACAGGTTCTTTATTATAGTATGCAAGTTTATCACCTTCTTTAGAACATTTAAAACATTAATGTAATCATAAAGTAATCAAAATGTAATCATGATTACACCCGTTTTCACAATGTAATTGATTACATTACAATTATGTAATCAAAAATACTCTTGATTACCGATTACATCTGATAAATTCAAATTCAAATTCAAATTCAAACAATTAACGAGTAGATTAAAAAGTCTCACAAATTTACGAAGAAAACGAGAGATAGGAGCTCCTTGGGCGCCCACATCAAGCGAGCTGCGAAACCCACATTTTAGCTTACGTGGCACGAAGTGCAAGAGTAAGCTATAAGGATCGCTCACCGTCCGGCGTCCGTCGTATGTCGTACCTTCACATTTTCCTTCAAACGACATCGCCTCTAAAACCACTAGGGCAATGTTAGTGAAACTTGACAGGGTTGTTCCATGCATGAAGCCCTCTCATAATTGTTCAAATAATTCCACTCCATGCGGAACTCTGAATGCCATGGCAACAGAAAGGAAACATTTTAAAAGTTTTCTTTTCAAGAACAGGAAGGCCTAGAGCTTAGATATTTGGCATGTGGCATTGCCTAGTGGACCTCTACCAAGATTGTTCATAATATGACCCCGAGTCAAATTTAACCCCACCCGGGTGGTCACTTGTGTAGCCAGGTGAGTGATATAGAGCCATCTTGGCCCTCTTGTCTTACATTTTGCACCAAACGATGCATCATGGAACACTCTTTAAACGTATATATAACAATGATTCCTCCGATTTGTTTTCATGTAGTTATGTTCAAGCCAACTTGGCGGAAGTTTCTTATTTTGTTTAGTATATTTATATATGTGGTACTTACCAAAGGACCGTAGTTCAATGAAGTTTTCGTTGAAAGGGGATCATGAAAATAAATATTTAGAACCAGAGTTTAAGCACTTTATATTTATTATTTCAACAGTAAGTATTCATAAACAAACGATGAAAGAGAAATAAATACACGAAAATGCTGTCAATACTTTTGCACCAGGCATAAAAGGCAGCATAAACTACTACTCGTCGCCTTATTCTAAAAATGTCCTTTCTACCATTTTGTAAAGAATGAGATAATTACATATATGACTTAATCTAACTTTGCTCTATCTACCAAAACTTTCATTTGTACATTGACGCCAATGGAATTGAGATCCCGACTATGTATTTGCTCCATGTCCACTATAATACGAGGCACTTGGCCTGTATCTTATCACATCTCCATCTCTTACATCAATTTTAGTCTAAAAATGTGTTTTAGCCAATCAATGTGAAGATTCTTTGTCACATGAGTAAATATGATCTTAGAATGAGTTTGCTCTAACTCCAGTTTTAACAACAACAACAATGTTGACAAGAAGTGAAACTAAAGTGTGATATTCAAGCACAAATCTGGATATTTGAAGAACACATTAGTGTTGTTTGAAAGCATTCGGTATTCCATCCGATAGATTTCTCTTTTTCAGAAAATATCGTTATGATTTGAAGTTGTTTTTCAGTTTTTTGTTCATATATATGAATGTATACAATTCGTATGAACGAATTCGGATACTATACGTTTAAACATATAAGAGATAGGTAAAATTATGTGAAGAATGAAGTAATTGCCTGCTTTCATATGGAAAGTGTCCAATTTCTTTTATAACGGAAAGTTACGTATTTTCGACATGACTGGGAACTTTGATTGAAAAAATGGCATACAATATTATATGGAATGAGCAAACTGCAGGTCTTGGTCCGAGTGAATTTGCAATTGCTGTTTCTATAATTTGAGAGAAAATTGTAGAGAAATATCCTAACGAGAAAAATAACTTTATTGTGCGAATCCTGCATTCCTCAAAATAGAAACAAAATTATCTGCTATGGAATAAATTGTTCCATCACAGACACCCTGAAGTAAGAGAAATTATAAAAAAAAATGGAACTTCAGGCCATTCTAGTATACAAGAAATAGACATACATGTATTACATTCTCACATTGACAAAAAGCTCAGGGTTTCAAATTATTACAGTACATTAAACTTCATAACAAAGCTTAAGCAAGTTCGTTCAAACGAAATGTTTGTTATTCAGCTAAGGGATAAGAGATGTTTTGATTTCCAAAGTGCTGCAGCCACAGTTCTTTAAAACAGGTTCCGTTTCTAAAGGTTAAAGCTTTAAAACATGTCAATAGTCTGCCCTTTCATGTAGTTTTCAAGACTTCTTTTGATAAGGATTATGTTAAAGTACCGGTAAGTATTCTCAGGAAAAATAGATCCTAAGAAAAAGCAAAAAGCTTCGTGAGGCAAAACAATTGCAATTATAGTCAAACATGTCTGATGAAAAGAGAAAGGATATTGAAAGCATGTTAAGATTTATGCCAGAAGAAGATCGTACTTTCGTGAAAGATTTGTAAAATTCAGAACAGTCTGTTAAAGATGCTGACACTAAAAGACAATATATAGCTGTTGCAGGTTTTGTCTACACAGATCAGTATGCTTCATGTATAATGACATTTACGAAGATGGTTACTATGCTTTAGTAAAATGATATAATATTTGATATATACAATGTAATATAAAATGACATTGACTTTAAATCGTTCCATGAAGTAATCATGCAAAGATTCGAAGACGAAATCCAGCAGAGCTTATGCAATGGTGGTTTGTCCGTCATCCGTCCTACTGTTTGTCCGTAAACATTTCCTTGATAACACTCTACAGATCACATTTTTTATTTGACTTTCATGAAACATGTTCAGAAGGTTGCCTGTAGGTGGTCCCTACTGTCTTAAGGGGATTTGGGTTAAACGTCAAGGTTACAGTGACCCAGAATTATTTCAGTTTAATCTATTGAGATGTAATTTCGAACTTCATATGAAGATTTGTCTAACTGAGTAGACAATCCCTATTGTTTTTGGTGGCATCGGTTCAAAGTCAAGGTCACAGTGTCCTCTGTTAGCGTTATCGTGATAATACTCCAAAACATATTCACAAATGTTCTCAATGGAGTCCTGTTAGTCCAGGAGAGCGACACTGGCCCTTATGAGCCTCTTGTTGTTTTTTCCCACAAAATGGACACAAGACTTAAAATGTCAATCTTTTGCATTTTTAAAACATGTTGTTTTATTTCGCGTTGTTCCTGTTTAACTTTTCATGATTTGCTTCTTGCAAAGGAATATAACAAGGTGCTGTTTAAAATTTAAAGATATAATGCATTTTAGGGAGATTGGATTATACATTTTCAATTAAAGATTGTCTGTTTATTTTATGGTAAAATACTTTTAGTAGTTTGTTTCTATAAAACTTGAAAATCGCGGGAAACGTCATCAGAAAATATAGAAAATGCTCATTCCTGTGTTGGTCCCAGGGTAAAAAACCCCCGGGAACTGGAGGAAAAACCAAAAAAAAAAAAAAAAAAAAAAAAAAAAAAAAAAAAAACCCCAAAAAAAAAAAAAAAAAAAAAAAAAAAAAAAAAAAAAAAAAAAAAAAAAAAAAAAAAAAAAAAAAAAAAAAAAAAAAAAAAAAAAAAAAAAAAAAAAAAAAAAAAAAAAAAAAAAAAAGAAATCGTTTTTTAACAAACGCTGGTACTGTAAACATAAAACCATGTGTTTAAAATGAACAATTTTATTATTGAAAGGTCTTTTTAATTGTTGCCGGACAATATGTTGGCTATGTCTCCTTTTGATAATTGCTTACTGTAAACAACCTTTGAATGAAATTATGATGAGGTCTTTTTTTTTCCGATGCGTGGCCTATTTTGTTTTTCTTCGTCAATGAGAAAATGATGAGGACGGGTCATACCGTTTTAAACCTCAAACGGAGATGGTGGACCCAAAAACACATAATCAAACAAACAGCTGTATAGGCTGAATGTGCCCATATAGGTTTTAAGTGAGTTTTGGCTATCAGTAATTATGTTTGACGGAACGTTTTCCTTCAAATCAAATGCTGAATAGTCACTATTAGAATACGCTAACTCCACATAATAATGTAAATGTTAACATTACATTGATCTATCTCCAGAAGAGCACTTTAAGAGTAAGTTTTTTTTTCATTTAGTTTTGCCTTTTTGCTCTATCTCAAAATATTTTTTTTATTTTTCTCCAAACTCATTTGACATAATGAAATATTGATATGTGTCACTGTTTCATATAAACACTGATTGTCGAACTCAAAAGTATCACTTCAGTGGGACGTAACAGATAAAAGTTATGAAAGTTGAAAAGTTCAATGTCATTTTTCTCAAAATAGCAAAAGATAGGACATTTTAAGAATAAGGCGACGCACTCGTACATTACTTCTTTTTATTTAAATTTTGTTAATCTGTACTCGATTCAGATCCGTGTTTAAACCTTATCGCAATGCTTTCTCTACGTTTTGTCCGACCCAGCCGTTCATCTCCATCTTTTGCTTCAAATATACGCTCTGAATCAGTAATGTTTTCCTTACTAGTCTGCATGCCAGTTTTAATGTCGGACATGTTGTTGTGTAAACTTCGAGCTGACGTTTTGCCAGCGCTTTTGTTGTTTCTTGTATTCGTAGGCGTTTTCTCGCTGTCACTGTCGCTACAACTATTAGCAGAAGGTTTGTTATAAATATGACTTATATGTTCCTCTCCTATACCTTTATCCATACAAATACCGGAATCAGCTACACTGATCTTTCCACAACCTTTGCCAGGAATGTTAGTGTCATCTATGTCTTGGAGCAAAGTATCACAGTCTGTGTTGTCTACTTTGTGATTTTCAGGTACTAGAATTTCTGCAGATTGTTCACGAATGCAAACATCCTCAACCGACTCTTGAAATCCCGAGAGCCAGTAAGTTGTCATCATACCTTTTCCCTTAAATATGTAAAATAATACAAAATGGAAGTATTGAACTTAGTCACAGACTCAGAGCGCGTTTTCTGGCGACAATGGTTTAGATATTCAGGTGCTCTTAAGGAATTTGCGTCTCCGATTATTGAAAGATGTTATTTTAAATAATTAGCGACAACGCCTTTGGTAGTGTTCTCTTTCCGATTATTGATATACGTTCATTTAACCAATAAGCGACAGCACTTTTGGTAGTGTACTCTCGCAAAATTTGTGTCTCCGATGCTCTTTTACTAATTAACGATAACGCTTTTGGTAGTGTGCCCTCGCGAAATTTGCGTCTCCGATTATTATAAGACGTTCCTTTACCCAATTAGCGACATCACTTTTGGTAGTGTGCTCTCGCGAAATTTGCGTCTCCGATGTTTTTATAACTAATTAGCGATAACGCTCTTGGTAGTGTGCCCTCGCGAAATTTGCGTCTCCGATTATAGTAAGACGTTCCTTTACCCAATTAGCGACAGCACTTTTGGTAGTGTGCTCTCTCGAAATTTGCGTCTCCGATGTTCTTTTAACTAATAAGCGATAACGCTTTTGGTAGTTTGCTTTTGCGAAATTTGCGTCTCCGATAACTGATAGAACGGTTCTTTTAACTAATAAGCGACAATGCTTTTGATAGTGTGCCCTCGCGAAATTTGCGTCTCCGATTATTGTAAGACGTTCCTTTACCCAATTAGCGACATCGCTTTTGGTAGTGTGCTCTCGCGAAATTTGCGTCTCCGATGTTCTTTTAACTAATAAGCGATAACGCTTTTGGTAGTGTCCCCTCGCGAAATTTGCGTCTCCGATAACTGATAGAACGGTTCTTTTAACTAATAAGCGACAACGCTTTTGATGGTGTGCTTTTGCGAAATTTGCGTCTCCGATTATTGATATATGTTCTTTTAACTAATACGCGACAGCGCTTTTGATAGTGTTGCGTATCCGATTCTTGATAGATGTGTTTTAACTAATATAGCGACAGCGCTTTTAGTAGTGTTTTTCGCTAAATTTGCGTCTCCGATAACTTATAGAACGGTTCTTTTAACTAATAAGCGACAGCGCTTTTGATAGTGTGCTTTTGCGAAATTTGCGTCTCCGATTATTGATAGATGTACTTTTAACTAATATAGCGACAGCGCTTTTAGTAGTGTGATTTAGAATTTATTCGTGCCGAATCAACTTTGAATGAGATGCATTATCGATGCATAATTGTCAATTTTGATTATCTTGCACTACAAATAAGTGAGAGTTTTCATTGAGACTAAAAATCTTAACGAAGAGTACTAGTATGTAGTTTGTGCGAAACGGTATATGTGTGTTTTGTGAGCGTGTTAATGTAAAGTGCTTCCTTAGGATGTAATTCTTTACTTTACTTCACTAGTACGGCGACAAACAATTTTTTTGTCACTATATATGATTTTCTGTGATATTGTATTTCTCTTTAAAATCTCAATTACAGTTAGTGCATGATAGGCATATATTTTGATTGGAAATTTTCATTTCGCCTTCAAACACTGTACAGGTAAACGTGTTTTAAATCAAACTGTTCAAAAATTAATTGACAGAGGTACTACAATGTATTACCTTAATAGGAATTTGTCCTCTCTGGTCGACCAAAAACGTTGGAAAGTTTGACAAAGCTTCTTTAGTACTTGTACTGATATGGATCTTCAGAGCTGAAAATATAACACGTGTTTGCATGAAGGCTGCCATGGTTCACTTTCATTTCGTGAACAGTTCTTGTAAAACAGCCTATAAAGTTGTACGTCAAAATGTATATAAGGTAAAGAGATTGGTTTTATTAACGCTAGCATACTATTGAAAGACTTCTTACGTTCTCCGTTTGATTCCATTCTTGATGCGGTATTGACAGTGTCTCCAAACAAGCAGTATCTGGGCATAGTTAACCCCACAACACCTGCTACCACTGAACCAGTGTGTAAACCTGAAAGATTTACAAGTTAACAGGAGTCGAATGATTTTAAAACAAGCGGGCCATGATAGCTAAGCTTTAATGACAAGGCTAAGTGTCAAGGTCACAGAAACATAAACTTCAAACATAGAAATATCGTCAAAATATTGTATGAAACTCAAGTGGGGCCAGTATTAACCCCAGGGGTACGATTTGTACACACTTGGTACAGGAAAAATACACAATGCTAAACACCAAATATCTAAGCTATAGACCTTGCTGTTTCTGAAGATTTGCTTTCTATATATTTCTATATCAAACAAGTTGTTTAAATACGGCGCCATTTTTTGACTTCAAGTTGCCATGGCAATTATAATTCTGCATTTAATACAACTCTTTGATCAGCTTTTGTACGGCTTCATGCGAGGAACATCCATGTCATAATTCATTAACATTGGCCAAGTCTATTCAGTTTGAAGAAAATCGGATGTCGTTCTACGGTTGCTATAGTGATCGCAAAATTATAGGCGATAGGAAGAACGACGGGATACGTAGTTACGATGGCGATTCGTCATCGTGCCTGTAAATTCGTGAGTTATCGGATGCCGCCATCCTGACTTCGAGTTTCGTTTTCGTCACTTCGTGCATCGCCATCGTCACTTAGCGTATCGCCATCGTCACTTCGCGTTTCGCTGGCTCGATCGGTAGACGGTGCGCGAAGTAACAATGAGGATACGCGAAGTGACGATGTCGATAGCTTAGGTGAGCTAAAACAATCGAGAAATGTTATAGGTATTGTCATTCTACCCTCAACACTATCACGGCTGAATTTATTACATTTCATATTACGACTTAATTTATTTGCATTTTTCTACCTATTCTAATTTTGAGCTGTCTGTTTGGTCTGTGCGGTATTTTAAATGTGATCACACTCTGTAAGATACTTAGTGCCACTCCAGCTATCTCCTTCACATGCAGGTTGCCATTTCTCTCTGGTAGTCCACTAGCTATCATATACGCATCTCCTATTGTCTCAACCTGAAAACAACACTCGGTATTCAAAAAGAAACATATAGTTTGGGTGCGAAATGCAGTGCCTTGTCTCAGAGCTGCCTGTACTAAAGCCTGTTGATTAACACTCCATATATACAAAAATAGCAAAATTATTGTTTAAAAGATAGCTGCTAACGTTTGCGAAAACAGCGCACTGCACGTTGTGAGCCGGCCACCAATGTAGGTAATATGAATAAGAAACCATCTACGATGGAAAAGTAAAGGGTAATCTTACCTTATATACATCATAATGACTGATGATGTCGTCAAATAATGTATACAGAGCATTCAACAAGCCTACTATCTGAAAAATTCGAGATATCTGATTAACTTTTCATTTAAATTTAAAGTTTTGTTACAAATTAATATGTGTTTAATGTCATGTCATTTTCCTTTGTATTTCTGACTTTTCATTTGTAGTATTGGCATTTTTCATAATATGAAACTGTAATGACTGTTGTTGCAATAACTCAATATCTTCAGAAAATCAAACTTACTGTGTTTGTACTCAATATTATCTACCTATTATAAATTAACGTTAATGAAAATCTCTTCATATACCTTTACCTGTTTACCTTGAAAATAAAGCACAAAAAGGAGAATATACCTCGTAGGGTGTGCTACCACCAGCAAGGTCAGTAAACTGTACAATGTCAGAGAAATATATTGTCACTGAATCAAACGCCTCTGCTTGTATCGCTCGTCCAATTTTCAAATCATCAGCAACTTTTCTGGTTTGGAAAGAATAAATTTATTATTACTCAAAGCAATTTTAAAGTAAAACAATATGTCAGATTGCATATTTAACCACGGTTATAATACCGCTGTAGTATTAACGAAAAGGGGGAGACTTCATACCTGGGCAGCATACGATACAATAGTGCGTCAGTCTTCAACTTTTCTTCTTGCAATTGTTCCGTTCTCTCAGCAACTATGTCTTCCAGATTGTTTGTGTACTTTTCCATCATCGCGATCATGTTGTCTACGACGCTAGCTTTTCTACAAAATAATTCATGCTTAGATGTCTGTCGTTCCATTGTTTGTTCACATAACTAAAGTTTTCATCATAGCTATATGTATAAGCCTTTCTAGCCAAGGACAAGAACAACTCTTGAGCTGATTAGATGCGAACGCCATGCGTCTTCTGATGATTATAAATGGTGCAACTATGACTTTTTATTATAACAACCACTCTTTCTGGAAAGGTGCATTTTAATGAAATAAACTCTATAACGAAGAATAACCAAGTAAAATTGTGATGAAAATTCAATGTAGTTTAATATTTTCTTATGTTGTTCCGTGTATGGATACAGTATTCTGTGCGTTTTCGTCCTTGTGTATGTTGTTATGGGGAATACTTATACATGCCATATCAGAATAAACAGTAACATACTTATATGGATTAATTTTGTTTAGTGATCTAAGTACAATCTTCATGGAGGGTCTGTCGTCTGGGTCCTCCGCCCAGCATCTGTGTATAAGAAGCATCATGCTGGTTCTTCTGTACTCCGAGTCTAGCTCTGTACTGGACAGAGATGGTCTAAACAACTTGTCAGGGTCTTCTGGTCCCGCTACTTTGTGAATAATTTCTAGAAACAAAAGAATCAGTGATTGTTAAGCATAGAAAATTTGCTATCCTGTGCTTTTGATCGGAAAAAAGATATAGAAAACAGAATGAAAACGAATTTCTTTCATAAAGGAAACAATATTTGACTCGTATTTAAGAAACTTTGACGTGCAGAAATAGTCTTACATACTTAGACCTAGATGTATATATACCCAGCGGATATCACTATTTAAAGTATTTATGTTGGACTGTTTCATACCTTTAGGCGTGAGATGTGAGTGGCCACAGTATGGTTCATTCCTACACAGTAATTCCTTGATGATCACACCAAGAGCGTATATATCAGCTTGACTTGTCCTTACAATTAATTCCTTCGTAAGAATATTTCGTAAAAGTTCAGGTGCTGTCCAGAACAATTCTGAAATCAGACAGTACAGTATAATATGTTTTAAGGAATATTTTATTTCGCAAGTCTTACACTATGCTTACATACGAACTATGTTACACATCCGGATTAAAATCTTGATTAGTTTTTTTCATCTAAAAACTGAATTGTTTTTTAAACCGAGAAGTCAAGTGGAAAGCATGTACATATCAGTTTTGAGGCTATGTGACGAAAATGTTTCTAGCAGTATTAGGTTTTAGTTATATTAAAATCTTGATTCGTTTTTTCATCTAAAAACTGAATTGTTTTTTTAAACCGAAAAGTCAAATGGAAAGCATGCACATATCAGTTTTGAGGCTATGTGACGAAAATGTAACTCGCAGTTTTAGGTTTTAGATAAACATATACATGATATATAATATTTTACTGTAAAGCACCTACTTGCATAGAAAGCATGTTCTCCTAGGGTTTCTACAGCGTCTTGTGTTGCTTTCAGTCCCTGAACGTCAAAATCTGTCAACTTACAAACCCAACGGCTGTCTATCACACAGTTAGAACTTCTCAAATTACCATGGCAGCGTAAATTGCTCTTGTGGATATATTCCAGTCCCTTTGATAAGAAAGAACACATGAACGAACAGTTTGTAAGAGAAGTAGTTACAATGTTCATCTACCAATGTTCATCTTACTCTATCTGGTAATACAAAGCTTGAGAGTAAACGGTTATAGATTAATTTTCTTATCACTGCAAAGTAACAGAGGAGATACCGACAATCAATCCTGAAATGCTCTTACCTGGCAGATGTCCACTGCAATTGAGAGTTTGAACATGGTATCCAGGTGTATGTCGTCGTTCTCGATCACATCCTACGGATTTCAAAACAGATTATCACTTGTAAGTTTGCATCTTGAAATAAATCTTGTACCCCTAGCAACAATTTGGTGATGTATTTGATTCAAATTCATTAGTCTGCAAGGTAAAATATTTAACAAACCGAGTATAAATATATGGCACCATTTCGATGAAATGAAAGCGAAATATTGCCGTCAGCTTTTTAGGGCTTTACAATAGAAACATATTTATACTTACTTGTATGCTTCCTTTGCTACAATATTCCCAGACCGAGCAGACTTTCTCCGGACACATACATACGCCGACGAATGTTGTTAAATTTGTATGCTTTAACTCACTCATCTATACATTGATGTGGTAAATTTAAAAAATAACTCTGTGATTATTTGAACATGGGAAATACTAAATGCAATATATGCAAAATGCTACGTATTTGTCATTGCCTGTGAATATGAAAATAGTTTAGCATCTTACAAAAGGGTTAGCATAGTAACAAATTATGATTCATATGTTTTTACTATTATCTTAGTCTCAAAGATAAAATACTGCTCAAGTGTAAGAACAAGAGTTTGATTTGACAAGTCTGATTCACTGCATCTACAGTCGAATACAAATATATTATAATATATATTTTCTACTATCGGCTGTTAATATAATAAATTACTTTAAATCAACTCCTGGATAGATACATGGTAGTCATATACCTCTTTCATTTTTAGCAAGAAAGCTCTATCAGTCTGTAATTTCTTTTTTGTGCTCCATTTTACAGCAACCATTTCCCCTTTAAACATAGCAACAGTAGTAAATATTTGCCCCCTTGTTATAGAATGTCTTGAGGTCTGAACGGAAGTAGCACCACTTCTGATAGTTCCAGATAAACTCGAACTGTCCATACTCATGGCACTGTTGTTGAGACCCCTAGATGTATGCTGCAATGTAGTACGAGGGGCGTTCATTATACATGTATAATGCAACGGCATCTGTCAACTGAATATAAACTATGATTTTCTCGTGCGAATTGCTTGACATGATATTTGTATTCTTTATCTTTCTAATGGTTAATATGAACTTTAGTTTAGTCTGTATATAGTATAAGAATTTATAGTCATTTTGAGTGATAATACCCTTCAATTTGACCATCGCAAATTGTTGTTATACATTCACCAATAGTTTTGTATCATTAAAATACAATCATTGTACAATCATAGCTAAATACAATCATTGTAAAATCATAGCTTAGTATCATAAAGGTATAGGCCTACATGTATAACAGTTTTATTTCTACTGAACATAGCTGAAAAATAACAAAATTTATTTTGACTGGCGCTGTCATAAAGTGATTTTTCAACAATTTCGTGTGATAAATATTTGTTTGCATCTACTAATAAAAGAATTAGTTGAGTAAAAACTTATTTTCTAAACATACTTCAAGTTTTAAGATCATTTCTTGACCAAATTTTTTCTGGTCATTTGAAACAGTATTATAGCCTTAACAATTATGTAAATCTATTTTGAAACCATGATCGGAAAGTTCTTTAAAATCTGTAGTCGATAAAAACAAAACAAATGACGGTGCTCATGGACACACTTAAAAATATGGTACCAAATGTAAAATGTCAATTTTTGAACAAGGAATAAAGAAATAATTAACATCATTACTGACAATACCCTTTATTGTATTGTATACACTACTGCTTCTATCCTCTTTCATATTTATGGAACAACATTAATAAAAAAATTATCTGAATTAATTTGTATGACCATCTGTATGGTCAGATAGGTATAACCCTTTATAATTCTCTTTCACCCAACTTTAAAGGCAGGTATCATCACTTTTCTACATGGTTGCCTCAAACAGGGAATAGTGCAACATTTCCGTAAAGGAGATTTCCCATAGTAGTAGGACTTGTTCAACACTTGATAATTTGCTTAGGTTTCAACAGTAACATTTGTTTTGATTACCTTGCTCAGAATTTAAAAGACCTTCCAAGAAAGACAAAGGGTTTAAACAAAATAGAAAGTATATACTATTAAACGCTTTAAAAGATCAAGTTTAAGCAAAGGCTAATAGCTATCTTAAAAGAATCAGAAAAAGAAATGCTACAAGAACACATTAAGCACAGTTTTACAAATGGTTTTTACCCTTAAGGTAAGTTCCTGACTATTGCATTGCATGTTAAAGTTGAGCACTTATTTCTCAGTACAAATGGTTTAGATATACTGACAATACAGGTGAAACTGTAGGTAACACACAAAATCGTATCAATTCGTAACCGAATTTGTTTATTTTTAACATTAAAAGTATACCGGAGGAAAATATATGACGTCAAATTGTGCTCAGTAACAAAATGAGTCATTTATTCACTGAAAACAGATGTTTCCGATCAAAACGTCTTTGTAAGACCGTAAAGCGCACACTGTGTTTAGAAATTGCATAAACATATTTAAAGAAGATGAAGTAAAATGTAGACTTAAGGATGGTATTGACTATCCGGCAAGGTAAATTATAAAAGGTCTGGTTACCATTGATGTCTGCAATTTCTTCAGCTGGAAATTGAAATTTAGGTCACTGTAGTTAATTTTCCAAGCCATACTCTGTAAGTCACGTTCTTTCCTCCACCATCTGAAAAAATACTTTACATTCATATGCGGGTCTCTTACCCTTCTCATATGCAAAAAGGCGGGCCCGTCTCTTGATATCATTTAAATTACAGCGACAATTTGACACTGCAGAAGCTGTTAAAGCTATGGAACTGCTTTATAGCTGTATTAAGGTTATAAAACTGCTTCCATTTTATAGCTATATTTAGGTTTTTAAACTGATTCTTTTAAAAGCTATATTTAGGTTATAAAACTGCTTCTATTTTCGCTTCAAAACTCTATATCTAGGTTATAAAACTGCTTCTATTTTCGCTTCAAAACGCTATATTTAGGTAATAAAACTGCTTCTTTTTCCGCTTTAAAACGCTATTTTTAGGTTATAAAAATGCTTCTAGTTATAGTAAGTTGACCAATGTGTTGACTGACAGAAACTACAGGAAAACCTGGCTTATCTTGTTTGTACTCACCGAAATATGAGAAGCGATGCCAGCAGAACTATAAAGACAGGGATACAGACGGAGAGAATAATCACCAAGTTATTATCATCTGAAACAAGAAAAAGCACTGTACATACTGGACGAATGGTATAGATACTTGTAAAAATACTGTATGTTAAATAAATGTGATAGCATCTTATAAAATGCACTACATGTTGAATAAATGGAATAGAACTTGTGACTTGTAATTTTACCGTAAGCCGATATTCACTTCTGAACAATTGACGTAAAGCAGTATGTCCTAAGTTCCATAATTATGTCATCGACTTCATATATACATGAAAGGCTATGCAGATTTTTAAATATCACTTTAAAATTTGCTTTTATTGTCCAACAGTAAAATGAAAGTAATAAAAGGATGTCAGAGAACGTTCATTTTCCAAACCTGTTGAGGATTCGTCAGGACAATTTTCATTGAAAAATCCACACGCTGGTGTATCAGAGGGAATATAAGGGTCATCTGTGGTCTTTCCGTCTCCCCAGATGATCTTTGTATACAGCCAGGTCTGAAAGGAACGTAAATGGTTTTCATGGAAATTGAAACAATATTGGTAAAACAGTCAACACAATACAAGGTAAAATCTTTCAAATTGTATCTAGTTTAGAAGAACAGCTTTGCTGAGCAATGTTTAAGATTTTTGCCCACGTCATCTGCCAAACATATTTGTGGATGTCCGGTCGTAATTACGAAATTCATAAAACGCGCTCTAAATACATTAAAACTTTTGTATACTTGAACGGTTTTTTGTCAGTTATACCTACATGCATGCCTCATTGAAATTACAGTTGACAATATTCTTGAAACCGACTGCTTCTATTTTATAATTTCATTTGTTCACCAGTTTAAAAACACACAATATATAATATATATATTAATATTTTCAAACTTTTTTTCTAGATTCGGTAAAAGGGGAAAATCAGGACTACATGGAACCAAGAAGACTGACTTCAGACACAACGAAGAAAAGGAACACGGAATTTGCTAATATCCATTATATTTCGTTTTAATAGTTGCAGATCTTGAATACTTATGTACTGTTTCAATCATGTCAGTTTCTTTAGGTTTGTAACGTTTACTTTATTCCATTTAGAGATAGGTGTTTATTCTTAATAGTTGCGATAATGGGTAACATTTATCTTTCTCAGTGAACAAAGGTAATGTAAGAAATGAGTTTTTCTAAATCCATTCTAAACAGCAGACCCTTACTTACAATGGCATATTCTGTTTCATTTTCATTGATGACATATTTAAGTCTTGCCACTTGTTCAAACACATTGGAGTTGTTCATGTCGTAAACAAAGAATGTCGGCTCCCTGTCAGCTAAGGAACTCATCACAACATCGCCCGATAATCCTGTATGATAAAATATATATTTCACATTATTTTCACATTAAGAAATAATTCGTTCAAAACGTTCACATATTTTAGTTAGGTAGTCATTCAATGATGTCGTAATCGATATATACACATATGTCGACAATACATTTGTATAATACAAGAGTATAAAAAAGTTAATGGTTTCTTCATTTTGTTTTACCTTGAGACATTTCTTTCTGAAATACACTGAATATTTTATATATATGTAGAATGTGTATTATATTATTGTCTCTGGTCCTTGTTGAACATGTTGCCACTACTTTAGGTTAGTTCGAAATAGTAAAAATGCTTAGACATTGTTGTTACATATATTACTGTAACTTGATACCTTTAAAGTATTCAGTCGAAGACGATACGAATATTGAAGTTCCACGCTCATCCCAGTTGTTGGATAATGATTTGTTGAGGGCTTTAGCGTACAACAGTATCGTGTCGTGTAGATATGCAGAAAACTGGTCCGGCTATAGGAAGATAAACTGTCAAATTGTTACAAACATATTCTTATAGTTAGGCATTTGTTTGGTGCCTGGATTCCTGCAATTACGAGAAAACACTTCACTTGTTTACTTACAACTGTCTTTGTTAATTAGTTGTAAGCAAAAAAGTAATTCGAAGGGTACACGTTACAATGAATGGCATCAGCGCATAGTTGTGTCCAGTTAGCATAATACTTCAAGTTTGACACGGCTTGAAACTACTTTACCTTTTCTCATTAATAGCAGATCAATCATAAAATAACCAATTTTGGGTATATTTGAATTAGCAGTAATCAGGTGTTTTACTTTCATGCATGTAACTTCTAATGAATGGCATCATTGCTAAACTTACCTCTGTAGGTGTAGGCAAATCAGCCCTACCCAAGAAAGTAGTGTTATAGGCACTGTATGCTTCATCTTTCCATTCCGACGTATTCAAAGAATCGAGACCAAGTCCAAACTTTAAAAATACAAAAAATAATGTGCTCAGTATCCCGGTCTGTTTCAGATATAAATAAGGGAAGTGTGTTTCAACATTTTAAAAGAAAAGGAAAATCTTCTTAAAACCTTCAAGCCTGTCCGTAGAAAGTATTTCGAAAAATTAGTATCTACTTTATTCTTGAAATACGGTTATACATTGTGCAATGTATATGGGATTTAGAGCATGCATATCAGATGCTTGGTACATACGTAGAGTAAGTTCTTGAACGCCTGCAATGCCGCGGTGTCATACTGGTCGTCCTGCCTCCACAGTTGATCACTGGTGATGAACTCCACGTATTCGCTGTCTGCAGGCTGAATAAATATAGTTTGGCATTTTAGAAGAATGATAATCACCTAAGACTAGCCACAAATTTCAAGATTAAGAATTGTATTCAAGAAAGTACCTGATTAAAGAAAACACTACTATGTTTTTGTTTCATATCCTTGATCTTGTCTTTATATTTTGACCAAGGCTAGGAATAATCTCCTATACCATACTAGAAGGAACCGTGTCATAGTTTTATGACCATCATTGTATAGTTAGATGGATTAAAACGGGTTCGATTACTTGGAAAAAAGTTGTTTGTGTCTAAACTTAATTTAAAGACAGATATCACAAATATGCGACATGCTTCTCCCAAGCAGGAAATGGTGTATAAAATGCAACAAAAAATAAAAGTATAGGGGTCTATTCAGTTCAAAATTTGAGGAAGACATTTTATTACATCTTTTTGTAATCATGATCACCATCAATTGTTATATTTTATATATTTTTATGAGTTTGAAAAGACCTATCTAAAATGTGTAGGTTGGCAAACTTTCTACAAACAATAAAAAAGATAAATATGTTCGAAGATTTTGTTAAATGAAATTCTAGATTTTGTCAAGCGCTACCTTTAACTATTTATGAACAGCTGTTATATTCATGGGAATTTAAAACTGTCGTCAAAAGTCATCTAGCCTTCTTAACATTGTACAATATGAGAAAATGCAATATGTTAGATGATGTTACATAGTTTTGTAAATACTTTAAGAGGAAATGTTCTTGTTTTAGCAGCTTAATTCAGTAACAAAATACCAAGTGGTTTTGATTTTTCTCTTTTTAGCATCTTCACGATGTTTTGCTATAATTCAGATAATTATTACAAAACAAACATCTGTCTCCAACAACAGTACCTGGGTATCAGCATACACGAATTGGTAGTCACCTCCTACCATTCCCATGTAGTACGCCCGTACCATGAATGTCCGCAGCTCGTCCCTGGGTATCAACATTACAATTACTGAAACCAGAGAAATTGATGATGTGTGTTTATGATTTTATGCTGATTATAATTTTATTTGCCTTCTCCAGGCTCCGGAGAAAATACTAAATATTAGAAACTCTACTTTAATATATCGTTTAACTAAAAGCTAGTGAATCTATTAAAATTTGCAATCCGCCAGCCCAGACGGACATATTAACATTTATTTCCATTCAATAATGAATTTCAAAAGGCAAAACGTGACTTTGAAAAAATGTCTGAACATTGCAACAATTTTAAACACTTTTGCACAACCTATCTAAACGAATTAATGACAAGCATTAGACTAAACAAAATACCGTTCAATGGTATGGAATTGTTGTTTTGAAGGACTTTTTCCCTGTTGAATGATAGAAAATCTGTACAACTGGTCCACTGGACCAGGCATCATGAACATGGCTATGTAACAAAGTCTGTCCCGAAAAGAAAGGATAAACAGTCGTACGGTAAAGGCAAATACAGGCTCCTTTAGCAGTATATGATGAGAATAATTAAAAGTTCACTTATAAAACAGGACTGTAATTTGACCAAACAATTTTATAAAACACTTTGAACTTGTTGAAACCTCATACTTCTCGCTTCAAAGACGACGCTTGACAATATCTGGTCAATTTGTGTTGACGATGCGTTAATTGTTACGTCACTATAGTGATGTGCTATTTGAAAGTCATCAGGCGGGTAGAAGTTTAGTGCGGATTTGATAATTTCGGCGCCTCCTCTGTAATCATCACCATCGCTTGATATCAGAACCAGTCTTCTCCAACCGGTGTAATAGTAGAAAAATCTCATCATATCACCTACAGAAATGTAAAATGTTTTTGTAGGTTACTTATCTTTTTGCATTGTGTATAAAACATTGATTTTTGTTTGACTTATTGTAATTAAAAACTACATCACTGCTTATGAAGATATATAGTAAACTCTTCTGATTCAGTATCACTTCTAATGGTATGCGCTGTTGTTTTTAAATTTTAGAAGTTTAGACACGATATGGAATGAAATATTTTGCTAACTTGTAAACCTTTTGTCAAGTCTTTAATAAGTGAAGTATGGATGGTAAAAATGCCCTATCGAATTCAGTTATTTAGAAGAAAGTGTGTACTTACCAAGTGATGCTATAGTGGCCATTGTTCGCACGTATGTGTCGAGGGTGTCCTTGTTGTAGATAGTCTGACCCAAAGACACCCAGTTCATTAGCGGAATATTCCTATAGGCCAGTAGTTCTCCGACAGGTATTACAACTGAAACATTCATGACACATCTAGAGACAAATCGGAAAAGAATCCGTATGGCAGGAAAAAGGATCTCAAAATTCATGTGAGCAGGTTGACGATGTGGTGGTAGGGATTGTTTGAAGTTAGTATCAGAATATCTCATGTATCCCTTATCAAAGTAGTCAAACCCATTCCAAAATAATATTTAGCTTTGTTTAGAGACTGCAACTTTGCGCTTATCCATCTTTGAAATATTCTTATATCATGCACATTAGATTTAAAATGTAGATTTCAGTAAAATGACTAAAGTAAACATGCTCTAACCAGCAATGGCATTGACAACTTACGTAGCTGCTCGTTCACAGATCTGGTGAAAAAGGTTCTTAAGTCTTTTATGTCTAAGAATTAAGAGGAGACATAGGTCCTATGTAAAACGGTGTAGAAATATAACTATAACATGAAAATATACAACACAAAATGACATAAATATTGCAAATGTCTTTGCATTTAGTACAGTTTCAAACATTGTCTTTTGTTATATCAATTTTAGCTTCAATGTGATATCTGAGCTCTGAATACGTTGTGGGAAAGATCCCCCTCCCCACATGTTTACCTGAACTGTGAATGAGCAGCATTAATATGTTTCGTGTTAAATGACCATGACAGTATTCTGTTAGAGATATACATTACGGTACCTTGAGCGCAAGGTGGTCCAAACACTACATCAACATCTTGTTGTAGAAGAAGTTCTACAAGGGCTCCAATGCTCTGTTTACTGTTACAATCAGTGTCTATAGGAGTTATACTGTAATTATTAAAAAAGAGTTATAAAAATAGATGTTTGTTCTTGGTTCTTGCATAATACTGAAGGTATTATGTGTTTTTTTTTTTTCATATTGATATGTTACATTACAAAACATCCCTGACTGAAATCTTTGTTTCTCTGTTATCAGTTTTTATTATGTTTTTTTCCAATTGTGTTGGTCAACATCATTGAAGTTATTCTTGTGCTTTTTTACTATTTCAATGTTCATTCCATCATCACGCATATTTGAATGTATATAACAAATGCCAGATTGTGTATCTTTTACCTTATTTTTTATTTTTTTTTTTTTTTTCTGCAAAAACAATCCACTTTCAAAGTCAGACCTTACTGTAAAAGCAACCAAAGACGTTTGTAAGTTAATTTTGCATATTCTATATTACATATTAATTGTATCTGTAAATTTTATAGTCTCTGTGTCCGCATTTGTGTTATATACATTCATTGACAGTGTAGTCTCTAAATATTGTCTAGACCTTTCTATTAGATAGATGCATTGTAACCGATGTGTTCCAAAACGGTTCGTTTACCATGAATATCCATTCGTAAAGAGTATACACAACGATTTGATGCCATTCAAAAGCTTCATTTTCATCAGTATTTTACTACAATACCATTACATTGCAGTTGAAATATAAACATATCAGTAGTTTCTGGTACTGTGTCGCTAAAATAACTGAAACAGTCTTCCGCATTGTCTACGCTAAATGTTGTGTTAAACTTTTTACGATAAATTTAACATTTTCAAGAGACGGGGTCATTAAAAGACACACCGAGTAACTTTAAAATAGCAGAAAACACACAGAAATACTATGCATACAAAATGTGTATTCTTTATTACAGATTATGTCAATCTCCAAAACGTAGGCAAAAACACTTTCCTATTTTTTTATAACTGACAAATCATTATCAAAACTTAATAAAACTGTAAGAATTCTTTTGTTCAAGTTGAAAAAAAATAATGAAAAATATCTATATCAAGAAGACAAAGGACACGTAATTATTTATCACACTTTAAGATATCCCCTAACCACTTTTTTAATTCAACCCTATTGTTTTGAAGATGTTCAGGTCAGAAAATTTCGAAAAAAAAAGCTCATGTTTTATGTCAGTAATTTAAAAGGGATTCAAAATAAATGCAAGCGATTGTGACAGATATATTTGATCATGAGTTAAACTTTAAAGTAAGTAAATGAATTGCATACATACGAAGGATTACAAGAGATATACAATTGTGACTTTCTTCTTTTTTTATAAAAATACTTTTAAAAACTATCCAGGTAAATTACAATAACTATCCCTGATAAACATTGTTTCCGTAGGATCGATGTGAATATGTCAGGATAACGTTATCATTAGTTGTAGTAAATAGGTATATTACTGTAAAGATTTATTTTTTATTTTCTGACATGCTTCTTGAAGAAATAATTAGACATAAGATACTAAATAAAATGGAACTTACTTGAACACGTGACCAGGTAGAACAGAGTCATTGTACACTGTCTGTAGACCTAATGCCAGGGCTGCTACCGACGACGACGCATTGTAGATGAAGTTTGACGTCGGATATGAAGAAAAGGGTACCATCCAAACAAGCTGTAAAGTTGTTTGTCCTGACACACCAGCAACAACAAAACACACAGAAACATAAAAGCACAATGGCATTCTTAAAGAAAGTTTTCTTGTTCTCTCTGATGTAAACATATTTCTGTATGAAAATTCCGCAACAAATGTTCTTAGCTGTTCTTTATTCAGTTGGAGATAATACATGTACCCATTCCTTAAATTTAAACCTTTCTAGTGCTTCTGTAAAATAATCATTTTAAATTATTGAAACTGTTATCCATCAACCGTTTAAACAATAGAATGTAATATCCCCTGGACTATCATTCCCTCTGTTTATTTCAACACTGAATTCTATTCTTAATTTAAATAATTCATTTAAAATGCATACGAGACAATGAGGAATCCTTGTAAGGAACAAAATGTACACAGACTTAGTATGATCAGGGTTAACAATATGCTAAGGTCAACATTCCATTGTTTAAAAAAATGTTTGAAAGTTCCCCTTCTGCTGTACAAAATCTTTTCAGTAAACATAGAGAAAGTCATTGAGAACAGGGAGTTCAGTTGTTTATATATTTGTCACTAAAATGTTCACATATTCTTAATTGTCAGTAGATAGTCCATGGTGTGCACACGCAATTGCCGTTATTTAATCTTTGTTTCATTCAGGATCACGCGCATTTAAAGAGAAAAAAATTTAAAAGTTTCATTAAGAAATTCAACTACAGAGTTTGAATAAGAACGTTGTAGTATTATATATATATATTTTGTTTTTCATCTCACTTTTACGTTTTAAGACAAATACAGTATCAGGATGAGGTTTTAAAAAAATTATCCACAGTTCCTTATGCATATGCCGGAAAGTCAACAAATGATAAATGGAATCGCCACGTGACTGTTCAATTAGTAGTGTCTTCTTTATTTATTTTTCAATAAAAATATTACCATAAGCACACACCCCTGCCCTCAATAAATTCATTAATTCATAATTTGTTCCAACGTTTGCATAAATGATTAAGATTTATTGATATCACGGTAGAAATGTTTTAATAGTTCCTGTACGTTAATGTAATTGTTCCTGTCATTGCACTCAAAGCCTTTTCTGATTCTATTTCTGACAAAGAATCGAATATAATGTTCAAAGCGGCAAATATAAATCGCTTTTATGGATAATAGCAAAATTTATCCTGTCATTTGCAGCGTTCTCAGGAAATATTTTTCTTGAGTTTGCCACATCGTCACACAGCTTGCCGGAGAATTAATCTCACCAATTAAAACCCATTGTCTTACCGCTGTCATGCAATATAGTATATAAGTAAATAAATAGCGCTCTTCCTTTTTCATGCTGCTTTCATTATGTTCACATTTTACCAACGGAAAACGTTTTTATGATTAGCATAACGTCGTTTTTGTCCCCTCAATTTCTTTAATTAAATAAACCTTGATTCAAATTGACAGAAATGCAAATTGTTTGTTGCCGATGTGCTTACTGCATGGAGAGTGCCTACAGTTTGTATTGACATTCTACCTGCAGTTATACTGCTACATTGTGTATTGCTCTTAGAGAGACTCAAACCCATTATATAGTGAAAAAGAATGCAACGAGTGTTTACCAATGATGTAAGTAACCGGAAAACACGTAAGCTGTACTAGTTTTGAAATTGTTACGCGGAGACGTCAAGTAACTAAAAAGCAGGACGCCTATATTGGGGAAGTACATACAAAAAACAATTTGCACATGGAGTACTAGTAACCTATCAGCGCATCAATTTAAGATATGGCCTGATTCCATCTAGACAGCTGTGTTGGCAATTGCACACTGTATCGATTTGTCTCTGAACTTCAAGTTTCTGAATGCAAGTGTCGCATGTAGCGTCGTTCTTTCGACGGAGAAAGAGTATTGAATGAGGAGACATTACAACAGATAACAAACCTCTAATTGTGGCGATTCAAGAAAATTAGATTTGCCTTCTGTATAGATCGTCAATACAAGCAGAGCATTGATGGTCATTTACAGCCAGCTGTCTTACCAAATTCATGCCATGTTTCGGACGATATGGAGAGATATTTAAAAGATATTGAATCTCAAATGTTTCGGACGATATGGAGAGAGCCGACGTCAATACAACGCCCATCGGAACAGTTCGTCATGATAGAAGCGTGAAGTCAAACGTAAAATACAGATAAGAGATAGCATTCGACAAATCGTATTTGCAAATTTAGCCAGGCACAAGCTTGTATAGAGGCTAACTGTAAATATACTAAATGTCGATTTTGAGAACTGAACATCACATCGAGTCAACATGTTTGAATCGTTGAAAGGACTAGCCAAACCCTATAGATAAAAAGCCTGAAATTTAAACTTAAATTTATTAGCGGTAGAATTAATTATAATAAAATATAATAATTAAGTAAATAATTTTTTATGTGTATTGGATCTTTCCGCTGAAATAAATTTTATAATAATTTGTGTCTGTGAGTAATCAAAAACCATTAGTTCAATGAGAGGAAAACGTCAATACGGGACAATTTTAGAAAAACATGAAACATCTCGTAAAAGTGAAAATAATGACATTTGTCGTTTCAGCAAATATCATATAATTTACAGAGAAATCATCGCAATGATTTCTGATGAACTGATTGTGGTAAAGCCTGGTTTTTCCTGATGAATCTAACAGGCACACTACGGTATTCCTCAGTTTTCAATGTTTGAAAGGCGACGATAGTTCAGACACATATTTTATTTTAAATATGAGTTCAATGACTGCTGTTACATTAATCTGAAAACGCCCAAAGTCTGAAATTTTACATCTGGGATTTAGCCTGATCTAATCAACCTACCATTTCATTTGAAATATCACTTAATTTCATAGCTTCTATCGATCTTAATGTTTTGGGATCACCGCAGAGATTCCCTTTGATAATTTCTGCACTGTGGAATTTATGAAATAGAGGCCAAGTTGAGATATTTAAAATATATTGAATCTCCAATAAATAGGGAAGTCTGAAGAACTAGCTAATAGAGGCCACACCAAAATGTTCAAGTGAAAGTCTTTATTTCGTTATTGAGATGTTTTGACATGGTGGCAAGGAACGCTGCCGACTTTGTTTGTTATGTTCATATGCATTTTTCTACACCAAGCCAAGCAAACCTCTCTAGGTCAGGCTTCGTCTCAGAGAAGGCGACGAGGTAATGGCACCTTTAGCTAATATTTCACATAAATGTAAACTTGACACTTTATCATTTTAGATACAGCATGTGCATGTTGTTGTATAGTGACTTGTTGTATAGATGTTGTATTTTGTTATGCTTAAAGATTAGTCCATGATTAAAGGTGTTGAGCTCGTTAATAATGGATTGTGAAGTTTTGACTGGGATAATCAGAAAAAAAGATTTTCACCGATTTTCTCTCATATTCAATGGAAATGAAGCTTTTATAAAGATTCAAATTTCTTTATAACTTTGGCAATGCTCTCTTTTCAGGCAGTATAAATCACTGATAAATGTCTTATGATGGCCGCTTCAAACGGTAATATGACTTGAATGTACTCGTGGGGGCAAAAACTAGAATGTACAAGAATGCCTCATATTTCAACCGATAGGTTATATGTACTTTTTAAACATTTGTTCCTAGCTAATATTTACTATCTTTCAATCAATTATCTAAAGAACTAATCAAACACAATTAAACGTACACTATTCAAATGTCAAAGACATTGGCTTGAAAAAGAAACATTTGTATTTTTATAGTGTTAGCCCGTCTGTATTGACTGTTGCAATTCGCGCTTAAATCTCATTCTTTTAAAGTATGTTTAAGCTCAAAGAATTATTCCATTTTAAAAACTTGTCTACACAAATATGTACAAAAAGCTTTTGAAGTACATAGCTTAATCTTAACTCAGTAATGTTTTAAAATTGCCATGTAAATTGGGCATGATATTAGACTAAGTAATAAAGTGATATGATAGTTTGTAGATAGTATTTATATTCCTCCGCATTTAAAGATGCCACCTATGTTTTGTCATTTATCATGTAGTTTTTGAAGTAAAGATCTATCATTATTAGCTACAAATCATTCATTCACATTTATATATTAAAGTTATATTGTCCTTATGAAACAAGCTTCTTTTAACGACTGGCAAAAGTTATTATTTCATTTGTCTAACAGTCTTCAAACGTTTTTATCTTCAGGTCAGATTGTATGTAGAAAGTATATAAACAGGTACGTTTTTGAAAATGTCTTTCCTACTTCTGACTAAATAAAAAAAAACAAAATGCTTGTCCTAATGGTTACAAAAAGATAAAGCCCTATAAACGCAATAAAATGTCATACCTATCAAGTTTTGGACAACGGTTTGCAGACAACGGTAGTCCCTATACAAAAGGTTTTGCTTCAGTTACACATCGTTCCGTGTTTGAGCCATGTCACAAATTTGTGACATCTGTCTTCAAATACTAGTAAATTGTTCGCTCCAACATGTGCTGTGATAAAAAGATATACTACCCCTTCCCCTTCAAATCATACAATTATGGTCATAAACTGTAACAAATAGTGTTTGGAAAAATCTATGACACGGTTCCCCAAAGCAGGGAACAGTGTATAAAATGCATTTAAAATCTTCGGTATAGAGGGTTACAAGCCTTGTTCAAAAACCGAAAACTGAAGAAAATTCTATCTTTTGTCAGGCGATGGGTTTTTGTAGGACTGGACCCGAATGTAAAAGGAGAAAAGTAATCCCCGAACACTACCAAATATAACATTCATTCACCATCAGACATACAAACAGGAGCTATAAGAAAAGGCAGCAGACAAGATACACAGCGTTTTCGCCAAAAGACCTCGAATAACATTAAATAAAGTCAAACCTGTGAACAATCACAACTGTAGTTGTCTTTGTTTGTTGGTGGCCTTTATCTACAGGCATTTATACTATAAATGAGCAGGGGATTCTGTTCTTTATTTTCCCAACTGCATTTTTGTTTGTTTCGTTAAAAGATAAAATCTCGAAAATCACCTTTAATTCGTCATTGGATACCGAAGTAAACTATAGAACAGATACCGTTTTTTTTTCAAATTTCAAGAGCCGGAGAATTAAATTTCTTCAATGATCAAACATGGTTATGAAAATGTGCATGTTTCATTTGAAGTGTTAAATATGCGTTCGTCACCATCACCATCAGCAATTTAGACTAGTTAAACAGGAAAAAAAGTATTTATTTCAATATTAAAATCGCATCATAAAATGCAAGAAATTGACTAAAAATATCGCGTGAACTGACACATCACACACATACAACTTTACATATTTGTTTTGCTTTAATAGAATAAATTCAAGCAGAATCCATTTGTTTGGAGATCTATTTTCTGTACGACTGGTGTAAATACAGACTCTGCTGTACAAATTTACAAACGCCCGAGATGAGCTCCTTCACCTATATAATGCTGGGATCAGTTTCAGTATGCAACTGTTTCCAGATATTTGGTGGGGATATAAAAATATTGAAAAATGTTGGTTTGACGAGGAATGGGAGACTGTTTGAGTCTTTGAATGCATGAATCTAGAAGCAAATCAAATTCTAACATGCTAGATCGTTAACGTGCAAGAAGTTGTCAGAATTAAACTGACATGATAATGATAGCATATGTCATGATTTGATTTCACTTCACACCTAACTGATGTACAGTGCAAAGTCATCAGACTGGGATAAAAAAATTCCAATTGAAAATTAAACTTGTTTTATTAATTTGATAGCATGTTTGCTTTCTGAGAAAGGCCTGGTATCTTTAGAAGGAGGAATGCTTATATTACCGACAGCGGTCTTATAGCAAATACTAGTAATCCTCGATAACACGTAATGCCTACACTTTTACACATTTACCTTTCGGTCTAAAACGATACTTGCTTTCTGTCTTGGCACAAAGTGTTGGACAAGAAGCCGAACTTGAGCGTGTTGTGTGTATTCCGGTCCAAATAAAGAAAATCAGAAAGATATAGTAAGCATTGTCCGTTAACAAAATGTGTGGAAAGTATGAGTTTAAATCACGCCATATTCTGATAAAAGATGTTTATGTCAGTCGTTTCAAAACGTTAAACTTAGTGTTTGTATTGGGAAAGAAATGAAAATCGTAACGGTTGACTGCTAAGAGACATCAACCACATTGTGGCCTCATTCTGAAGCAAAGTTAGTACACTAGCTTCCTACACAAAGGTTATGCCATTAACTTCTAAGCGTTGCCTTCAGGAGTCTGTATTTCAATGTGACAAGATATATTTGATAATTGATAACTGCTGTGCATTTGGTTTGAGTTATAAAAAAAGCAGCAAACACTCAAAGGTGCTTAATTCTGATAAGAGCCAACCATTCTATTTTAAAGACAATATTCACCATGTCCTCCAAATGAGTTGGAGGGAACTTTGTATGAGGAGTTGCACATAGAGTCACTGAAGCTATATGATAAGTAAAATGTCTATATACATGTATAGTCAAAATTACTTCCTTAAATGGTCATATCAATGATGTTAATCTTAGAGTATACACTAAATCTTTAATAGCGTGTATTTCGAGTTAGGCCTAAAATATTACGGGACGTTTATACGCTCATACGTACAACTGTTTGTAAAGAACCCTATTACATGTACATGTTTAGGGGATGACATGAAAATCACGGTTTTTATTTCCGGATGTGAAACAAAAACGCAAGTTCAATGTATTCAAGACAAAGCTTTATCCCATATAGAAAATAGAGAAATAAAACATATGTCATCCAAACATAAAGGTAAGGCGTCAAACTTGAACTATGAACTTCAAACACAGTTCTTTTCTTTCATTGCAACATATTTTGAGTATATGATCAACACATATAGAAACAGAAATTTTAAAAAGATTCATCGTGAAACCAATTGTTATGAACTGCCATGAAGTCTGTGGCAAGGTTCCGTGCTGGCGGCTTAAAACGTGTATCAATTGGCCGGGGAATGTTAACTTGCTCTTTGTCTAACTCTTCATCTGAACGACTTGACTCACTGCCCAGCTCGTCATCAACATGTGCAACCTGTAGACTTTTGTCATTGAAACGAGATATTTTAAATCGTTCCGATTTGTTTGTGTCCTTTTCATTCTCATTCGACTTTCTTGATTTTCTTCCTGGGCTTTTATTGTCACTTCTAGTTTTCCTTAAATAATTTTGCCTGGAATATGAACTAAGATATCTATCTGATTTATCTAAATCGTCATCATGTTTCTTAGCATCACACTCAAGGTTCGTTTCTGATGAGGTGTCGGTTTCAAAATATTCCACATTGTTTTTATTTCTGTTAAAAGTGTCGCAGAAAAACTGTGTCAGAGTGAGTTTACCGGGTTCCTGTTTTGAATTTTCGCTGTCAGTACTTGAATCCTTGTTAAAGGATGTATTTCAATTGCGCTATTTGTAACAGTTTTGTCAAGTTTTGTATTGTCTATTTCTGGTATGGCGCTGTAATTAGCATCAGTATCTTCACAACTGGTGGTGTCATTATTTAGCAGGATATTTCCAACCTTGTCCTCTGGACCTTTGTCCATGCTTATACCAGAATCGGCCACACTGAGTTTTCCCTCAAAATGTTCACACACCTTCAGTTCAGTCCCAGTAAGGTTAGTAGCTTTATGCGTGACAATATCATCCCCAAGGTCACTTTCTGATGGCTGGTCCGGTTCCAGAAGTTTCTGATATCGATCTGATTCGATGCAAACTTCATCATCAGCCAGGTACATTCCAGATAGCCAATACGTTCGCATCTTTCCTTTGCCCTTAATTCAAGTAACACATTTGATTATTGATTCAGCCAGATTAAATAAAACCGATTTATTTTCGTCACCTCTACGATTATTGTAAATTTACACAGACCAAACTAACTTACTTTTCCATGGAATACGGCTTCTGTTAGGTAAACTTTCAGGTATTTTACAGCCATGCGAACAGTATGTAACCAGGTAAGACCGTCCCGAGACAAAGGGTAAGGTGGACAAGTTCTGATAAGAATTTTGTTTTCAAAAGCAAGATTTATATGATTTTCATAAGTTGCCAAATAGTAATAACATTTTACTTCGCAGAGGTGAAATCGGGCGCAAGTAGACGCTGTTTACATGTGTATGATTCAAATTAATAATATCGCTCACAAACTATCGTTTTTATACTAGCGTTTAAACTATCATTTTATAAGTACGTAACTTCGTTGACGTGTATGAGACTTAAAAAAGTTTATGTTACCTTTATTGGAATTTCACCCCTATCTTCTACTACGAACTCTGGAAACTCCTCCAAGGCTTCCTTTGTACTTGAACTGATGTGAACCCTCAATGCTGGGAAATGATAAACATAGAACAGAATAAGATGCAGAAATCTTTTTCAAGCAATATGTCAATAATTCTATGATGCCAACATTAGAATTAGCGGTAAGAAAATTCTGCTTGAATGTATGGTTTGTGTGAAACCTCGTTTTCAATTCAGCTTCAATATGAAGGGGCGCCAGATTTGCTTTCATTCAAAACAAGTGATTCTTGTGACTTAAAGCGTTTCCGTTTAAAATACTGAAAATCGAGAAAATAGTTACCAAGCTGGGGATAGACTAACAGACTTAATCAACTGAAAAGCAGGATAGGATCAATTTCAACCGGAAGATAATCAATAACTTTGTTTGGAGTTTAAGTCAAATGTTTAAAAGTTTTGGCATATTTTGCTAAGGAGTGCCTTGAATCGCTAGACTTATTTTTGATCCAGTATTTACATGACGAAAACAATTAACATACGTTTTCCATTCGATTCCATTCTGGATGCTGTGTTTACTGTATCACCAAACAGACAGTACCTTGGCATTGTCAGTCCTACCACGCCTGCTACCACAGACCCCGTGTGTAAACCTGACAAATAAACAATTGCCTATTCTTTAATGCTGCATATACTTTTCGGAAAGGCCTTTTCAATCTCTATACCAATCGAACAAAACAAATGATAAAAATTGATTACACTTAAATGCAATATAAATTCTTACCTATCTTTAATTTTTCGACAAGGCGTACAGTTATGGGTAACTCTATATACCAAAACATTTTACTGCATTGTTCCCTACTAGAAGGGACCGTGTCATAGATATTTGAAAACACTATGTGTTACAATTGTATGATCATTAGTGTATAGTTAGCGCGGTATAACGTTCTGTCATAGCACAGGGATGAACAAGTGGGAAGACAAATATCAGAAATCTTAGATACAGATCCCTGTATAAAATGTCACAAAACCGATAGATATAGTGGACTTCCCTTAGCTGCAAGCTGATGATAAGCAATACATTTTATTGTATTAATTGTCCTATTTCTTTTGAAATCGTGAGCGCCATCATTTATTTGTGGGATTCTTTTGCTCGGAGTTTAAAAATACTTTTCCAAAAATTTATAGATTTACATACTTTCTGCATACAATTGCAAACGTTTGAAGATTTGGAAAATTAAATTGTAACATTTGTCAAGCGCTACCTGCAGTATTGAGAAGAAGGCGATTGATACAGACATAAAATGACCGAGTGCAAGACCTATTTCTCTCACTAAATCTAGGACGTTTGATCAGTTACAGTTTAAGAAAATTAGTAACCAAATGATTTCAAATTTTTCTACTTCAGTTATAGCAATACGGATATATACGTACCAATTCTAATTTGGAGCTGCCTGTTAGGTCTGTGCGGTATTTGGAACGTGATCACACTCTGTAAGATGCTTAGTGCCACTCCAGCTATCTCCTTCACATGCAGGTTGCCGTTTCTCTCTGGTAGTCCACTAGCTATCATATACGCATCTCCTATTGTCTCAACCTACAGAAATATGTATAATTATACACACGATATATATCTACGATATGCATTCACACTGCACAAATTAGAAACTTATACGGACATATTCATTGGGGAGTCGTCAGCAGTGACGGTCTCCATTGACATTACACTTTTCATTACCGACCAAAACACAAGTATGTGTTTACCTATTTTTCTGAGATGACGTTTTTACATATTTTTCTCAGATGAAGTAGGAGTTCTGGCCATGAACAGTATATGATGACTGTCTATTTTAGTGTCATTAGCGTTAATATCAAGGTCATGTTGTATCTCAAATGTAAAGGTCATGTTGGCTCTAGTTAACTCAGTGACAATGAGCTTGGCCATGAATAGAACTTTTATTGGTTTTGATCTCAGTACGTTAACGGGCAGTGTTAAGCTGACCTTGGACAGCACATTAACTGGACCAACTGGACGGGGATCCTCAGTTCTTGATAGGGAGGCTTGGTAACACTGGTGAAAAAGGCGACATAAATGTTCAATGGAACAATGTATACAGCAGTTTACATTAGACAGCAACATCAAGCAAATAAACACTTTGTAATATAAAAGAATTATTGTAATCGCAAGGAACACTGAACTATTTTCTACACCTTAATCTCAGTTCAACAGGTAACTGCATAAGTCATGCTAGATTCACGACTCGAGTATAAACTATAAAAGCAATATCTCGATTGCTTAAGTGTGTTATACATACCTTATATACACTATAATTACTGATGATGGCATCAAACAATGTGTACAGCGCATTCAGGAGGCCTACTATCTGTAATAGTATTAAATGATAAATATTTCAACAATTAGAAATATGATACTGTTTTATTACAAGAAATTTGCATTAGTTCTATTAATAATAGTATCAGTTACAATTATATCTTAATTCCCTTTAGTTTATCAATGATAAATACATCAATCAAAACTACTTTAAAGTATAGTATAAATTTGAGTACCAAAGGAGATAAACCGAATTAACCAATAAAATGAATAAATAGAAGAAAATTCCAGATAGTTTTGATAGCAGATAAAAGAGAAATTATCTTATTTTCAAGTGTTTTATGTTTAAATTCTAAAAGTATTCATAACAAACGGCAATTAACAATTAATACTGAACAAATATCTATCAAGTGACGGAATTCGATGATCCGGTCCAAAGTGAGACGCCAATGAATCTTCATTAATAGAATCTAATATTTGAATATTAAACTAAGTCAGTATTCGTCTGACTTTTGATATCAGTTTCAAAAACCTTCAATATGTAGCAAATTGTTTGCAAAATAATGAAGAATCTCAATCGAACCGAGGCCAATATTGTCTATATTATCTATCTTTAGGTGTAATTTATAGTCATTAAATACATATAATCACATTTTCCTAAAAGCTTGTCTGTGAAGGAAACATAAATACTTGTTTGTCGTATATATACCTCTAAAGGAGTGCTGTCACCAGCAAGGTCAGTAAACTGCACAATATCAGAGAAATATATTGTCACTGAATCAAACGCCTCTGCTTGTACCGCTCGTCCAATTTTCAAATCTTCAGCAACTTTTCTGGTTTGGAAAGAATACATTTATTATTACTCCAAGCAAATTAAAAGTAAAGCAATATGTCATATCGCATATTTAACAACGGTTATAATACCGCTGTAGTATTGTGACAGATAAAGGGTGGGGGGACTTCATACCTGGGCAGCATACGATACAATAGTGCGTCCGTCTTCACCTTTTCTTCTTGCAGTTGTTCCGTTCTCTCAGCAACTATGTCTTCCAGATTGTTTGTGTACTTTTCCATCATCGCGATCATGTTGTCTACGACGCTAGCTTTTCTATAACGAAAACAAAGCATTGAATAATTTTAATCAGCTTTTCCCGCAAATAATTGAAATGTTGTATTTTCAACCTATCCCATCCACACCCCACCGCCCACTCCTAAAAATGTAATTTTATATCTTTGATTCACAATTAAAAGGCCCAATAAAGACACCTAGCTGTTGTCATGTAGAATGCTACAACATATATAATATGTTAAGCTAGTTTAAAGTGCCGACCGCTATAGTTTTCTACAGGGTCAAACCCTTTGCAAAATGTTGTATGAAATTGTAATGACTTCAGGTTTTGGCAACTCACTTGTAGGGATTTAACTTATTCAGGGTCCGAATAATACTTTTTATAGCTGGTCTCTGTTCCGGATCCTCCGCCCAACATCGCTGCATCAAGTACACAATGTTTGTCCGACTGTACTCTGAATCCAACCCAATGTCAGAGATAGCAGGCCTAAAGACATTTTCATCATCTTCAGGACTTGCCACTTTAGTTATAATATCTGTATGATGAAAATACATGGTAAAATTAACTAAAAATAAGGTAGGTGTTCAACTTTTTTTAATTAATAAAATCAAAATATATAGGTCCAAAAATAGGTCCATTTTCAACTACTAGTACATGTATTAACAATAAAGCAAATTCACAGAATGACGCCCTTATTGTTCTTGATAAAAATAAGTCATATACCTTTTGGGGAGAGATGAGATTCGGCGCAATATGGTTCATTTCTACACAGTAGTTCTTTCATGATCACACCCAGGGCGTATATATCCGTCTGGCTTGTGTTGTTAATAGACTCTTTGTTCAAAACTTTTCGCAAATTTTCCGGTGCTGTCCAAAATAATCCTGAATGCGGAAAACCTATGTTTATGTCTTATTGATAATGTGTTGGTTTTAAAAAAATATTCCGATATCAATTTATGTCAATATCAAGAAATAACTGATGGTGGAACATTTACTGTTTATTACAAAGGTATTAAGAAGAATACAAATCCGGAAATAATCATCAAGCAATACTCACTCGCATAGAAAGCATGTTCCCCAATATTTTCTACAGAGTCTTTTGATGGTTTAAGTTTCTGAACGCCAAAGTCAGTCAGTTTGCAAACCCAGCGGTTGTCTATGACACAGTTAGAGCTGCGTAAATTACCATGGCATCTGATGGAACTCTTATGAATATAGTCTAAACCCTGTAAATACGTTACCTTCTTAAAACTTTGGATGAACAACACATAAGATATATTTAGGTATGGTCACCTATACTTTATAGTCAGTTAAATACTAAACACAATTTCTGCTCGGTTAATAGAAATACAGAAGCAACCTAATAATGTAACCATGAAATATGAAAGAAATCTACGTTATACTAGTAAGTAAAGTTTTTTTTATTCTGAAACCATGTGTTGTCAAAAAGTTCATGCAATCTAAGAAGCGTATATATACCTGACAGATATCCAGGGCTAATGAAAGTTTGAACATCGTGTCCAAATATATGTCATCGTTCTCTATAACATCCTGTAGAAACAGTAACAGAAAATGGATAGGTACATATATATCCCCTCCCACACACAAACACAAATCTTGATCAATTAGAAGTAACAAACAGCTTTAAATGTATTTTATAAAATACATTTTTCCTGTCTGTTTAAGACTATTTTCAGAGTCTTCTACTATAACATTGTCTGATAAGTCAGTGGATACGACAATAGAAACGTTGCCTGCAGCACTAACCTGTAGACTACCCTTGCTGCAATATTCCCACACTGAACAGATCCTATCTGCTGCCGTCGACACACCAATAAACGTCGTCAAGTTGGCGTGTTTGAACTCACTCAGCTGAAATCGTAACGTTTGTATGTTAAATTAGACAATACCACTCGAGGATCTGGCGAAAACGTTATTTCTTTTATAACCACAAGACTTGAAAACCTTTGGTCGCAGCTAGTTCTTTGCCTTTGTATTTCTAATGTATGTCTACGTGTTTTATAGTTGTTCCGTATCAAGTTAGAGACTGAGTTCGTTAAGACACGCACATCAACGTAAACTGAATGTGGATCTTAAACAATATGGTTACACTTTCTGTAAAAGAGTGGAGTTGATACCTCAGCAGACAAAGAAGCAGTATGGAATGACAACAGTGCTTCGGATATTGTATGTAGGCTTGTCTATAAAACTTGACTATTTAAGAACATGACAGTACTGTACATTTTGTAATGTTGTTACCGGCATTCATGTGAAAGGCAATTGATATTAAGTACATTGTATTTCATTTATCCACGAAAGAGCTGTGATAATATTGCTAAGAACAGTTAGATGTGCGCTTATGTCGGCAATGTTATATACCTGGTAATTTACTTTCTGTTAACTTACGCGTTTCATTTGAAGCAGGAAAGACCTGTCAGTTTGAATTTTCTTTCTCGTGCTCAGTTTTACAGCAACCATTTCCCCTTTATACATAGCAACAGTGGTAAAAATCTGCCCTCTTGTTATAGAATGCCTTGAAGTTTGGACGGAAGTTGCACCACTTCGTATAGTTCCAGACAAACTGGAGCTGTCCATACTTACGGTACTGCTGTTTAAAGTTCGGGATATCTTCTGTAATACGAAATGCAAGTAAAATATTGCTTTTAGCATAGTGTATGAAAGCTTACACACTTACATATTTTCTATTTATTCGAATGGATGGTCTTCCATGAAAGGAACTAGAACGCAATTATGTGTTACAAGATATATAGTGGATGGCTCTCTACATTCTAGTAAAAATGTTCTGTCACTCATCAATCTGCGAACATATCAATTAAATTATAGTCTTAATTCTATCCAATGCAACACTTGACTAAGGTGATAAATTCTATTTTCATTCATGTTTATACCCTAAAACTTTTCGAAGATGATGATTTCTTATATTGTTACTTTAATCTAACATTGACAGCATGTGCCGGAGATGAAGCTTTCTGTTAAAATACATGTACTGATTTCCACAGATCTACTGACAAACAAAATGTTACATCTTGATTAAAATCTATTCCTTACCATTGAAGAATGTACTTTCATGGAGGAAAAGTTAAAGTTTAAATGGTCATAGTCAATCTTCCATGTCATGTTCTGTAAGTTCTTTTCACTTCTCCACCACCTAGAATATATGAGATTGACGAATGTTTGCCCCTAATTTCAATGCTACAATAACAGGCGTCTTTCTATATATAGACTTTAAAATATGACTGGTCTAGAGCGGGAAGATATACTTAAAACGGTTTAAATAAGAGCCGAGTTAAAATCATTCTAAAAAAACTAGAAGGTTTTTTTTGCACCAAACTGGAGAGGTATCAATGCCAAATATTATTGTTTGAACAACATTGTGAAAGGCCTAAGTCGGTACAGACTTTTCAGTTCCTACTATTTACTTACCTAAATACGAGAAAAAGTACCAGAAAAACGACCAACATGGTTATGCACACTGGTAGAATCACTTCCAAATTGTTATTATCTGAAAATAGATATTATACTGTTAGACGTTTGAAAATTTTCAACAATATCTTCGAAAGTTCCAACCTATGGTTTACTGCCATTAAAAGAACACCGCACAACAACTAGCAATTGAAATATGTGAAGATAACATATTTATATCACATTTGCAATTATTTGCTTCATTCGGTTTTGGTGCCAACAGTAGGTTTAAGGTCGCAAACACAAAATGATAACGGTATCCACTCATGACAGACCTATATCTTACGTTCTCTTGGGTGTAAAACTGTTTTTCACTACATATTTTGAAACAACGAACGTCTAAACACAACGAGACTGATCACTGTAAAAGAAATTCCTTGTACTTTTAGATACTAACGCTACAATAATTGTGTAAGAGAAGCTTGAGCTGCTATCAATAAATTATCATTTACCTTTAAAGTAAAGCGAAAAACTAGAGAGGAAATCCTATTTCTGTAAAGTATTCCACCACACGTTTTTACATTTCTCATTAATTAATAGAAAATGCACCATATGTCTAGTGTTATATTCCTTATTTGATAAGCAAAAATATAAGTTGCAAGATAAACCTAACCTATCAAGGCTATTCAATTAAAAATAAGCACTATAAATTCCTACAAATGTGAAATGTCCCATTCCAGAATACAATATCACCTCGGTTGCATGTTTACTAATTATTGATTTTACTCAATACGTCTGTAAGGCATCGATAGAACAGTCACACCTGATATTGTTAAAATCATCGATTTCAAAATATACGTGATAGTACATGTCATTCAGTGGCAGTGTCAATATTAATGATAGATTTTTGTTGATTTGGTCGCTGGAGCTTCCGAGCTTGCAGTGTGAAACAAGGAAATTAAATATTTAAATGAAAAAAATAAATTTGAGCGTCTAACATTTCTATGGAAGCCTTGGAGGGCCACTTTTGACTTTCGACTTACGGGTGTTTTTGACTTTTAAGTTATGACTTTCGACTTTTGACTTTTGACTTATGACTTATTCCTTTTGACATATGACTCGCGTTGTTTTCGATAATAGTTTCTCTTCTTGTAATAATTCTTTCTCTTATAATACCTCCTGCGAGGTATATAAGTTAATATAACGTCGCCTTTTCCCTTCCCTGCGATCATTCCCAAAAGCACTGCTGTATTGCCTCTTTGGCTTTTTATAAGAACAATATAAACACGACCACACTCAATAAAATACAATTTCTATTTAAAAGATTTTAATAAAATCAATTATATATATATAAAAATACATCATTTCTATCATAGTAACAAAATAAAACATGTTTTAACACGCTTTTTGTTTTGACTTTTGACTTTTAACTTATTACTTATGGGTTATGACTTATGACTTATGACTTTTGACTTTTGACTTTGACTTGACTTTGACTTTGACTTTGACTTATGACTTATGAAAAATAAACCCTAACCCTAACCCTATACACGGTCCTCACTTATGACTTTCGACTTTTGACTTATGACAGATACAGAGTTGGCAAAGTTTCCAAAGAGTCATAATGGTGTAAAATTTTGTTTCTTCAATCCAGGTGTAGAAACATAAGTAAATTATGTCTGTGCGTGTACTGCAAACTTGTTTGCTGTAAATAAATTAATAAATTATCTAAGTTACTTTTTGTCTTTGTCATTTATTTTAGTATCAATGAGCCGTTACGGCTCGGCAGCGATGTTATAAATGTGTAGTTAAATGTGTAATTGATCAATATGTTGTTTATTTATACATTGTACTTTTGTTGTTTGCAAACCTTCTGACAACTCGGGAGGACAATTTTCGTTGAAGAACCCGCATGCTGGTGTATCTGGGGGTATATAGGGGTCATCCGTGCTTCTTCCATCCCCCCAAACAATCTTTGTGAATGAAGAACTCTGAAAGCGAAAGTCTGTATAATAACGAATGTTACCTCTGTTGTATTTATTAATAAAGTTTCCTAATCTAATATAGTTTACGAGGACAGTGAACTCGATGTCCTATGAATCAATTGTGTATTGATATACTATATGCTTATTTAGCCACTCTCGAGCATTAAAATATTAAATAATTTTACAATCGAGTATCTAGAAATGCCTACCACCGAATATTGTGTCAATGATTCATTTATAGTGTATTCCAGACTGGCTACTTGATGAAATATACCCGACGCATTCAAATCGTACACGAAAAATGTTGGAAGTCTGTCCCCGTATACGCTCATAACAACATCGCCGGAAAGTCCTGAAATATCCATTGGCTGTGGTTTGCTGGCTAGTTTAATGTACATGTATAACTTTATGAAATGTAATCTCTTTATATTCAACATATAACATCAAACTGTTTTCAGCATAACTTAATATATATATGATAAAATAACCAAATTCTCAGGCTTACATAGTGTCTAAATTTTACACCTTTAACAGATAATTCAACAGTAATCGTGAGTAGTGAATACAAGAACTTGAACACGAAATAGAAATATCATTATTAAAATCGATACAAATTTCAATCATGTTAATCACATTGTTTATAAAGTAATTGCGTCCAATCTTTCTCCGGCGTCACTACTAAGCAGATATACTGTAGTACCAGTGTGCAATACTTATGAAATAACATCCGTTCCAACGGTTTTAATCGTTAAAAAAAAAAAAATTTGAAAAAAAAAAAAAAAAAAAAAAAAAAAAAAAAAAAAAAAGTAATTAATAATAAAAAAAAAAAAAAAAAAAAAAAAAAAAATTATAAAAAAAAAAAAAAAAAAAAAAAAAAAAAAAAAAAAAAAAAAAAAAAAAAAAAAAAAAAAAAAAAAAAAAAAAAAAAACACCCCCCCCCCCCCCCCCCCCCCCCAAACAAAAAAAAAAAAAAAAAAAAAAAAAAACAACACAACACCCCCCCCCACCAAAAAAAAAAAAAAAAAAAAAAAAAAAAAAAAAAAAAAAAAAAAAAAAAAAAAAAAAAAAAAAAAAAAAAAAATTTTGATTCAACAATCTTAGCTCATTTAAGCATTGTAGCGCTCACTGTTATGACTGACAGTCTTTCCTCGCGGTTAAGAGATTTTTTGTTGTTAAAGATGGACAACTCATATTTCTGTTATCTTACGTTCGTGTTAATAATCTAGTTAACCACTTAATATTTGCGAACTCTATCTGTTATCTACCTTACGACAGAATAATCCATTTTCAGATTTAAGTTTATTACCTTTAAAGAAATCTATAAACGAAAATGCAAAAATGTCACTTCCGCTTCCGGTAAAGCCGTACGTCAATGATCTGTTCAAAATTTTGGCGTACAAGACAATGGTGTCATGAAGATAGGCAGCAAACTCGTCCAACTTTATCAAATGAGAAAATTAAATGTTACAGTGATCAAGAAATTAATGCGTGTTCATATTTCAACTGTGAATTAAATTAACAACAAAATAACTATAAGTAAAATATTTCTACGTTTGAGATGTTTCCATTGAATTCATTTTCTGGGGTTGTTATTTAAACAAACTTTACTTACTTTACTGGGTTTTTTAGGTTGGAGGCTTTTGGTCCTTACGGCCGACCACAGCATTTCTCCCCTCATGCTGTTAAACTTGAATTTATTGTCTAAAATGAGATTTTTCGACAGGAGGTGACAATCTCCTAATTTCCAAAAGATTTTCATTGTATGTGCTAAATGAACGGTAGAGCTGCAGCAAATTCTGCCTATATAGTTTTTTCCCTGTTTAAACAAACCCATCGTCAGTGTCTGAATCATCACCTGTGTTGGCGTTGGTATATCCGTCCTGCCCAGGAATGTTGTATTGAATGCGTTATACGCCTGCAAACTCCATTCTGAGACATCACGTGAGCTGTGACCTAATGCGAACTGAAAAACAAAATGTCTGACAAAGTAACTATTAGATGGGCAATCTGTACTGTAATAAATTTTGACCTTTACTGAAATTGTTTTCATCGAATGTATCAGAATCCTGTAAAGTCTCACCAGAAAAACTCATCTGCAATCTCAGACAATGTGTGCATGTAATGTATATAATAAGACGGAACAAACTTACATAGAGTACATTCTCGAAGGCTTGTCTAGCTGCCGTGTCATACTGATCCCCGTGATTCCACAACATATCACTGTTGATAATGACCATATCCTCTTTGTCGGCAAGCTAAAACAAAGAAAGCATCAGTTACAAAAGCCCCGTGTAAGATCAATACAAACCGGGTACACATACATGTTGTAAAATAAACTACATTTTAGATGTGTGAAAGTTCTCATCACTGTCTTAATAGAAGCTGGCCAACATTTAGCTTTTAACATTTACATAATATTTGAGAACTGAAGTTTTACTACAAAGACATGGGTCAGGTGTGATTCCACAACGTCAAAATGTACTAATGTATTGCATAATTATAAAACAATTAGTTTGTAAAACCATTCTTCTGAATTCATTTTAAATTCTATGGTTATCAAATTTTCAAGGAAATTTTATAAAACATATAAAAGTTTATTTTCTTTTCTCAGAATAGTTTTGTGTTTTTAAATTTTAAAAACTGTCATTAATTAAACAAGGATGTGTTCATTTGAAAGTCGGTAGTCCTTTCTGCCCATAGTAAATTTTGATGTCAAATATTTCAAGTTGTCTTTTAATGCAGATTTTGAATGAAATATACCAGGAAACCTTTTCTCTCCCTCCTTTATTTACTGATGTAACTTTCCTGAAAATAGCATAAAAATTGTCTTCTGCAGACAATTTTGGATTTTTATATGCAATATATACTTGAATTTGGACTTTATAGAATCACTTTTGACCCAAGACTGAGTATAACAAATACTTGAAGGATTCAGTTACCCGTGTATCAGTGAACAGGAACTGATAATCTCCATCGGTCATCCCGAGGAAGTGGGCCTGCAACATGTATGTCCGCAACTCATCTCGGGGGATCAACAGAATTATAACTGAAGCGATATAGGACTGCAATACATAGAGAGGATATTTGTTTGTTTTGAGTGGACATGGAATATCTAACCGAGTAGTGATGCAATTGTAATATTTTCACGAGCGCAAAGCGCGAGTTAAAATGTGAAAATTGTATCACTTTGAGTTGAGATATATATCATACCCACCCAAAACAAACAAATTTTCTTTTTATTTTATGCTAACTATTAAAACAAAAGCTAAGTTATGTATATACATCACTTCCGGCAGACCTATACCATCCACACTGTGACTGATATGATATATATATCATCACTCTATATTTCACTGATATAACATAGTATTTCATTAGTCAGCATGAAATAAAAAGTATGTTGTTGCATGTATCAAAACTGATCGTGTCAACAGCAATTTGTTTGAATGTTATTTTTAGAATATTGACGACCGTGATTCATATTTTACGAAAGCCGAGAAGGGTCAAATAAAAAACAAAAAAAGAGGAAATAAACGCGTACGTACGAGAATAAAACGCGTACGTACGAGAAATAAACGCGTACGTACGAGAATAAAACGCGTACGTACGAGAAATAAACGCGTACGTACGAGAAATAAACGCGTACGTACGAGAATTAAACGCGTACGTACGAGAAATAAACGCGTACGTACGAGAATAAAACGCGTACGTACGAGAATAAAACGCGTATGAACGAGAATTAAACGCGTACGTACGAGAATAAAATCACTTACATATGAAAGAGACACACCAAGGAGAAGTCAAGGTCACTTTCAGGTCAAATGTCAAAATACTGTAACCCCTCAATTTGGCCAAATGTTCAGATTATTGATATGACATGCAAGACATAATGCATGTTCTAATTGTGCTACATAAGGTCATGATATTATATCCCCAAAGGCCGTTGAAGCATTTTCAAGATGATGAGCATAATGTGTTTCTTGGCTATCTTGGTTAATCACATAGTTGCTGAGGTTATGGTAATGAAAAATGCCATTTCTTGTGACAAGGCGCGTTTGTGGTGGTAATTTCATCATGTTCAGTGATAGCTCTAGTTGGTAACACAAGTTGAAAATTGCCAATTTTCTCAAAGTCAAGGGCTTCCGTGGCAGATGGTTAAAGCCACCGACTTGAAATCATTGTAACTTCTCATAGATTTAGGGTCATGGGTTCGAGTCCCGCTACCGACTATGTCTCTTTGAGAGAAAGTTGTCAGCAGGGCTCTAGTACTGCATCTTCCTACGAACGATGGCTAGGTAAACTGCCCGCCTGTAAAAATAACCAAAATACGGTTGAAACGGGCTTTAAACTCCAACAACAACAATGCAGGTTCATATTTTTCACTATTCTATTTTCTAAGAGTATGAACAAGTGATAAAAGTTTTTCTCTCTGATAATCCTTTAAGCAATAAATAGTGCTAACGTTCGAAACCACTTGAATGAATACACGGAAGGTGAAAAATACCTTCGCAACTCCACACTGGCGAGAAAAATAAAAGGAAAATCATGTACATGTATTGATTACTACCGACAAATATTGAACAATATTGAAACATTCGATACCGGTATTTTAAAAGAACTGTATCATTCCTAACTAGTTCATGAACTCGAATCAAGAACTAATAAACCCAAGGTCATAAGCTTTTCCATGGTGGTTTCAAGTGTTCATGATTTAATAAACTGAATTTAGCAGTGGTTTAACGTCTCAGCTCATCAGTGCAATAACTGGACATAGATCACATAGGCACACACTTTTAAAAATAAGTGGTTAAAGTCCCAGAATCTCTTTGAATTTACTGATATTGCGTTTTATTCTCGTACGTACGCGTTTATTTCTCGTACGTACGCGTTTAATTCTCGTACGTACGCGTTTTATTCTCGTACGTACGCGTTTTATTCTCGTACGTACGCGTTTATTTCTCGTACGTACGCGTTTTATTCTCGTACGTACGCGTTTATTTCTCGTACGTACGCGTTTTATTCTCGTACGTACGCGTTTATTTCTCGTACGTACGCGTTTTATTCTCGTATGTACGCGTTTTATTCTCGTACGTACGCGTTTATTTCCTCTTTTTTTGTTTTTTATTTGACCCTTCTCGGCTTTCGTAATATTTCATTTACGTATCCATAAAAATTTCGCGTTCCTAGGCTGGTCTCTATACGTCTCGACGACTTTCTAGTTTTAAGAATGGTAATGAGTGTTTGAAATATTTGCAGATTTAAAAGCTATATACATGTATTCATAATTTTTGTAAAGATCGCAATGAGTTTAAAACTGTTTAAAGCATACTTCTTCCTTCGTGTATTATATTTGACAGGATTAGATCTATTTCTGCGACAGACGCATTGATGTTGACATCACTGTAGTGGTGGGCAACATGAAAACCATTCTGGTTTTTAATGTTGGTTTCTATGGTTAAAGCGCCATTTTTGTATTCTTCGCCTTCACTTGAGATCAGGATCAGTCTCCTCCAACCGGTGTAGTAATAAAATGACGTCATGATACCACCTTGAAGAACACAATACTGTAATTGTAAAATGGTAAGACAGACAGAGGGCACAGGACGCATGATGGCGCGCAATAACACTCGTCCATTAATTACTGTGACAAGTGGTTGTAAGCATTCTGCAGATCAACAGAACTTTGTATTGTTAACTATATAGTCTGTTAAAATGTCGGTTGGCCTGAAGTTTATTACATTTGTATCTGAGAAAAGCAATGCATTTGGCCTATTAAACACTGAATAAAAATATACATGGGTAATTTCATATCCTTTGAACACCTGTAACGTAATAAAACGTATACGCGGGTTAAGACAGGTTTGGCCTTCCATAGAAGTGACAGTGACCGTATGGAACACGTTTTGTCTGTATGAATTTAAGCCCCGCTATGCCGACAGCTCCTGACTGTTGAAAACTCGACGTCCGAGGCAAATGCTGACACTTTTAGACGACCTTGAAAATGACCTTGGACACAATTTTACCAGCTTTGAAAATTTTCATTTTACCAACGTTCGCGTACAGGCCCCTGTGGGTGTGTTTTGAGCGCGTGCAAATATTTTTTCACGACATAAAGCAGACATGTCGTCTCAAACCTAGGTATATTGACTCTTATGAGAACGCTTGAAATTGACCTCCCGTTAAAAAAAAAAAAAGTCCTGCGCGGTTAGCAGGCAGGGTGACCCCTGCGCGTGACCTCTGTAGGTGGGCCAATGGAATTTTACTTTCATGTTACGCTCATCTTTTGCTGACGTATACAACCGCGCGTAACCGAAGTAGCCAAACGTGATGTCAGTGTTTACAAAACGCTGCTGTCTGTCAGTGTGTACTTGCCGTGGTTATGAACTTGAACCAGGAAAATCAGGTTTAAATACATTATTTTCAAAATAAAATTGCAAATGTTTTAGAAATTACAAAATGCAACAGCTATTTCCTAAACATTGCGAGGACATTGTCTCGACGATCGGGCAGGTTTCACCTATAGTACATTTATATAGAGAGAAAACAAACATGAAGTCATGAACGTTGTAAGAGATGTTAATTCTTATCATTAATGTTATGTTTCTCTTTCGTTGAACGTTACGGATTCATTTGGGGTAAAAGAAATATACTAATGATGTTTTATTTGCACCTTAAGTCTCAGATAGGTTGACTGTTTAGATATTCTGTAAGGTTAAAAGAGGCCTTCAAAGAGACTGAAATCACATTTAAATCTTTGAGAACTTTATCTTTTTTACGCTTTTTCTCATAGCATTTGCTCCATCAGTTTTTCTTTCTTTAAGCTCGTACAGATTATACAGTCCACTTAGATAGTTAAAATAGTATTTCAAAATATGTACGTAGAGACAAGGCATAACTATTTTTTCAAAAACGTTCAAATAAAGTATATGCTCCTATCATGGTAATTATTATTAAACCAATTTGTCACTCTGATGTACACTAAATTTGTACTATTGTTATTAGCTCACCCTCTTGACACATACTCTATACATTTTTTTGTCTTTGAGGAGAAGACGCGTTATTACGAATTTACAATATCTTTTTTCTCTCTTTCAGATGGTCCTAATAGGCTTTCGCAAATCAGAACCTCAGTAATAAACAATTTATATAACTTGCCATGTGTGCATGTCTATATGTTTGGCAAAGGCTAACATAAAGCGGAATAAATAGGTGACACAATGTAAGTCACAAGATGTAAGAAATATCGACAAACATACCTAATGTTGAAATCGGCGCCATTGTCCGAATGTACGTATTAAGGTCTTGTTTGTAGTCTATTGTTTGACCAAGAGACACCCAGTTCATTAAAGGAACGTTCCTGTAAGCTAACAGTTCTCCGACAGGCTGCACAACTGTAGTCAAATACAAATTTCTATTAAGGTAGCTTCTATTTACAGGACGTGAAATGTAATTTTAAAGTAATGAGTTAGGACACTATAACCTAAACATGACTCTTTTATTATTTCCGTTCTCACCTAAACTAGACTGAAAATATTCAGCTAATTAATATATTAGTAGTTTAGTTTATTAATAATTACATAACAAGTTCTTTAAAATTTACTTCAATAGTCAACGAGTAGTCCTAGATATACCTTGAGCACAGGGCGGTCCAATCACGACGTCGACACTTTGCTGCAGTAACAAGTCGACAAGTGCCCCAACACTTTGTTTGCTGCTACAATCCGTGTCTATGACGTTTACACTGGAAAATGTACAAATTTGTGTTTACGTAATTGGCACTTCGGCACGTATAAAACAGCACGAATTTTAACGTGAAAGAAACTATTACTTTTAAAAATTACGTACATCGTATAGTCCGATTTCGAAAACTGAAAGTACTTTACATGTAATCTTATTGTAAAACCCGAGGAAAGCTCAAGGGTCAAATTCATTCTGTACCAGTTGCAATAACCAGAATGCCATGATACCAATAAATAATAGAAACACTTACTTGAACACGTGACCAGGTAGAACAGAGTCATTGTACACAGTCTGTATACCTAATGCCAGGGCTGCTACCGACGACGACGCATTGTAGATGAAATTTGACGACGGATGTGAAGAAAAAGGTACCATCCAAACAAGCTGTATAGTTGTTTGGCCAGAAATTACAAAAAACATAGAAAGTAACAAATAATATATTCCTTCAAAATGAACCTTCCGTTTGCTCAATATTTCGTACATCCTTTGACGACTTTAAATTATCATGATTTAAACAAATTACATGTACATTTAAGCCAAAAGCACAACATGTTTCTGCACATGCATATAAATGCTATTTACACATTGTTTTATGAGTTAAGCAATGGCATTTCTTTGGATTAAAAACAATTTTTTTATCATTTCTTATTTTCTTTCTTGTTAACTACATGTAACTAAAACACCATTGAATCTAAATCACGTTCCAAATCCGTGTGAAAGACGATACTGACCGGTTAGATCAATAGGAGTCAGTATAAAGTGCGGAATGTGATTAGAAGTACCTAATTTGTTTCTAATAACAAGTATTTGCACAATAAGCCACACGTACATTTTTCATGTCAATATTTCACTTTGGCAAATAGTCCATTGTTTAAAAAATCCCCAACGACTCATTAAATCTTTTCAGTAAACATGACAAAAACTACACGGTGTATGTTTATACATATATCACCTATTTTGAAACTACAAACACTTGATGTTCATCTTTTGTTTATTTGATATATTTTGAAATATCTATTTTATGTACTAGTATTACGGCGCGTGTGTATTATTCGCGCGCTTGTCGCGAACTGCATTAATGTGACAGTAGAGTAATGGTAGGTCACGTGACCAAACTAACTTAATGTCAATAGCTTAAAGTTAAATCATTGCCATTTCCAATATCTCAACAGATATGTGTATGAATTTATATGCATAATAATTGTATAACAATGCTTTGAATCCCTTTAATGTCTTCATGTTTCTTTTTTTATCCCTAAAATGTACATTGTATTGAAAAATGAGGACAATAGTTTAGTATTACTTCACTCAGGATCTGGAAAAGTTCAGAATCGTCAGGTATTTGAGCTGCATAATTTGTTATATTTCATGTCACTTTGATAATGAAAAGGGGACGATTAAGAGTTACTTGAAACATTTACAACAAGTCATTAGCACATTAAATACTGAGGTATTGAAGTAGGTTATTGGTCACTTGAGAAAGTGATTCATTATTGTTATTAATATGACATCGATGTTAATAAACCACTCGAACTATTATGAGAAAAGTTTAAATCTTTGAACAATTCGATGATATTATTAATCAATGAATCATTCTTTACGAGTTGTTTGATGACAGTCGCCTTACAGCCAACATAACCTCCATCAATGGAGAGACGGGAATAATTATCGTTGTGGTAAAGGAAACTTTAAAGACTTCAACCTTTGTGTACGAAAAACAAGTACACGTATGTCCAGTTTACATAATAATGCACTTATAGATGAATCTATAGAGTGTTTCCATTCATATTTTCCTGAAACAATACACATGTATTAACTCTTTTCTTTCTGAATCTTTAGTTTATACTAATTTATTTTAGCTCGATTGTGAAGAAAGCTTGAAGCTGATCAAGTCACGCTAGAAAACGCTCCCCGGAAAAATCAGAACGGGTGTCATATGAGGAGGTACGGTCATGACCCGAGTTGGGCTCGAAACCGCAACCTCCGGGATGAGCGGCAGACACCTTAACCTCCACATCACCGCTACCCCTTTTTCAGTCTTTAATGTTGTATAGTTTTTCCCTGTTCATAGAGATACATTACATGTTTTTCAATAGGTCAATTGTAAACGTAACAAATAAAATCATAGTCTTTGACACGATTCGGTTCCAGTGACATTAATTCAGTGACATAGGTGGAGATGTTTCCATTAAAAGCAAAACATAATACCCTAACCTAGCTGAAGAAAAACAAAACCCTGTACTAGTTAAATGTAATTTAGCAAAGCATATTAAGAGCTATATGCATTAGGTAGTGATATCACGGTGCTCGCGGTAAATTTGCTTAAAAATGAAAGGTTCGTATTATAATCTGTATGCAAATACTTGTATTTTGTGAAGTGCAACATCACCTTCCGCGACACGACTTCATGCAGTGTTTACCGATACAGAAGGGGCTATATCTAGCTTCTGAAGCAATCGACGCTATCTCAGATTTCGAAAGAGACTCCTTTAAATCACTTTAATCGGATATGGCACGTGTATGAAGTATGATGAATATAATTAAGATGGAATGTAAACCACAGTACTAGTAAGTACCAGCAAACACAGCTAGCAGTCCTATAAGAAGAATGAATACTCTAGTGATTCTCAAATTCCAAACACTGACGGAAGACACGTTAAGAACTGGCCACACATTTCATAATTATACGTAATATTTCAATATGTTAATAAAGGCTGTACAATTAAAACCAGTGGTCATTTCTGTGTGATAAGGCATCTGTTTTGTTTTCAATTTTATTTGTGAAATGCATTGATCGTCGTACATTTTTTAACAGCTAGCAGACTAACTATGATCGCCAACAGGCTAGATAATAATACATTTGGCAAATACGTTAAGTCCTTTTCGTCTAACAGGGTCCGATTACGGCAAAGGGAAGACATTTTGTAAGAAATAAACGGAGATATAATCACAAAATAGAAGAACTTTCCAATTTAACAGCGAAATGATTTCGTTATAACTTTAACGACAGCGACAACACACTCTACGATGAGTGATTAAAGTTTGTCTATTCGCTTCTTTTACAATGAATAGATGATCATGATTAATTGATTGAAGAATTATTTTTAAACCAAGAGACAGTTTTCAAAACAAAGAGTTTGTTTACTCTAGTAATAGTTGGCCCGGTGGTTCGAACTGCTGAGGTCAATGGGAGATTAATGAATGTTTAAAAAACGGATTATTAAATCAAATAAATAAGATATTTAAAAACAAATTAACTGGTACCTTAACTTTGTTTGTCAACGTAACCCGAAAGTTGTGGATTCCAAAATCAATACCGAGGTTGTCGTTCCATCTGTAATTAACCGCCATGAGGGGAAGTCAACATCGTTTTCGATACCGTTACAGTTGCAATTATAGCGGACCACCACAAAACGTAAGAAAGGTTTATATCCTATTTTGGTGTTCCAGTTGCCTACTTCAGAGTAGTTTCAAGACTTGATGCCATATGTCGCGAACTAAAAGTAGGATACTATTTTCTTTGTTTTCCAAATCCCGACATAAGATTGGTTTCAATTCTTAGTGTTTCTTCTACAGGCTCCAGAGTGACTTCTGCTTTTGATGTAACAGTTGCAGTTGGTCTAATTGAGAGTGGTCTTTATTCCAAGTGATTATGTTGCCAACGTTGGATAATTTTTGGATGTTTCTGTTGCCAATGTGACTTCTACCACTGGAATTTCTTTGTTTAATTTTACTACTTGTGTTCCTACAGTAATCTTGTATTTGTCAGTTGTTTATAACTATTTGTTTTCAGGTGCACTTCATCATCTAGTAATTTCTACATTTCATTGTCAAATATTATACGGTTCTCAGTTTCAAGTTAGGTTCATGTTGCCTATCTCAAAACGGATCTTACTTTACTGTTCCTTTTGCCCTTTTTGCATGTTTGTTCCACTAATAATTTGTTGCCTGTCTTCAGTCCTTCTCGTGTGCTGGTCTCCATCTTAACTTCTACTTTTGTACTATGTCTTGTTTTTTTCTTTGCTTCATCTGTTTGCCCTATGTGTGTGTGGTTGTTAATTGTTATACCATCGCCGAAGGGGTAGGGGATATGGTAATGCCCTCTGTGTGTACGTGCGTCAGTCCGTCCGGTACACTTTGTCTGGAGCATAACTCCAAAACTACTAAAAGGTAATTACTTGAAACTTGGTACATTGACAAAGGACAAGGAGAAGAAGTGCAGTGTACAAGAACCATAACTCCTTCTTGTCTGATTTTAAGTTATTCCTCATTATAAATTTTACTTGTCCCGGGTATAACTTAAAAAGTAATGAAGCTGAATACAAAGATAAAGGACACTGAAAGGAAGTGCAGTGTCTAAGAACGGGGCAAGGTAGAGTTACAGTTTCAGAACAATGCACTTTCTCTCAAATCCCTCTATCACTGTGTCCAATATGTTGACAATCGTCCCATGCGTTGATTGCTTCGGCATGTCTATCACGGCTCTTTTTATATTTGTATTCTGTTATTATTTATGTCAATTGTGTTTGTGTCTTCAGAATAACTGCTTCTTGTATACTTACTCCACGGACTTGTATACACATGTTTATATAGGTCCGTGCTCTTGCACTTTCATTCGTTTATTTTACAAGTGCTCAATATGTGCCTATTTTATCAATGATTCTTGTGTTTTGTTGCTGTTTGTGGGAAGGCCCGTGTATTCTTTTGGTGTTAAATGGTTCGACACTACTGGTCTGCTTGTGTGGGAGCTGCTGGTGTCAATATTGCTTGTGCAGATATGGCAGGTGTCAGGGTTGCTGGTGTCTGTTGTTGCTGCAGGTGCCGGCGTTGCTGGCATCGGAGTAGCTGGTGTCGGAGATAGCTGGTATCAATGTTGTTCAGTGCATGTATTGCAGGTGTCGGTTTTTTGTCGTGAGACCCACCATCTTTTACCTACTACATGTATTATGGCGTTCCTAGTACTTACTGTGCTGTAAGTGTTCTTAGAATATTACTAGTTATTACAATAAACTATCCAATGGTCACAAAAGAACACATGTACGAGCGTGCTGAAATACATTTCAAGCGGAATAGGCTTTGTATGCCTAAGGAACCAAATAATTTAGTCTCCATTGTTTAAAGGTTTGTCAAACAGACTTGAGTATATCTATGTTTCATCAAACTTAGGTTGTGTGTCCTAATCTTGTCAACGTAATCTCCCTGCTGACTTTTCAGTAATTGAAACAATAACGCTAGCAAACTAAACTTGAAGTAAAGCAAACACATTCACGAGTTTCGCTGTTGACTTAACTGGTCTTATTATTTTTGTTTAACATACTGATCGATTGCATGTATGCATTTAGCCTAAAATAATGTTTACAGTTTAATAATGTACATGTTAATATATTAGATACTTCTAAGTACGCCATAGCTTCATAAACAGGCCATCTTTACAACTTCCATTTCTGCATCTTGTTTTTATTATTTGCATCTGATAGAAAAATGAGGACCGATGCCCTGATCAGATAAACTTTATCTGAATGTTAAGTAGTATCAGAGACGTAGATAAGGGAGTATGCAACACTACTGCATTCTGAAATATTACCCATGGTCATGGGTAATTATATTAGAACTCAGAGAATGATAAACGTAAAGTCATGGGTACCCAGTCATTCTGTAGCAATAAAACTCAATCGCCATATATCATACAGACATAGATATTAATCCAAATTAATTTAGAAGCCTCTGAAGACTTAGGTAAAGCTTCAATCCAATATCTGCACTAGTTACGAATATACTGTCTCTGAATAGTCAAGATAAAAAACAATCAAACTCATGATGGAGTTGCGTGTTGTTACGGGAAATTCATTTATGGAATAAAGTTCTAGGAATGCAAAGTGGAAACGACTTCTATGTTAAGATACTGTGTAAAATTATTCGAAAACATATTTTAAGAAAGCTAATTAAGACTAAAGCTAATTAAAACGAGTAAAAATTAATTGCAAATCCTATATGTCATTATCTAAACTCAACCTTTATTTACACTGGGACGAATATATACTATCTTATTGCTCCAGATTTACATAATTATTAACGCTTTCCATACGTCCATATACATGTAGTTTGTTATGCTAATTAGAAAGTTATGAAAGCCCCGTCACATGAAGCAGCTCTTGCAATTATTACCCAAATATGACATCTAAACTACTAGCCCCACCTTAAACAGCAGTCATCTGGTAATCACATCATATCCCTTCATGTAGTGAAGTTTGAAAGACATTATGATTGCGTTCAGGGCAAATAAAATGTGTTTAAACTATTTAAGTACTCTAAAGAATAGTATCCCTTGCATGAAGCACCCTATATGTATGTATCGCTGTTTTAAATTAGGAAATGGTTTCAGAGAATGTATCTTTAAGTCTCCTATAATGTCATACATTGAAAACTAAATCACATAAAAAACATTTTGTACAGCCTAATGGGATGTTGTTGTTTTTTTAAATTATGAGATTTAATGTTTTCTGGCAGTATATTTTTAAAGCTTTTTCTGTAATTACAAGTCTGTGTCAAAAAAGTTACAGGGTGTAGCCAATTTTGGCCCACATGGGGCATGATTTTAACAAACTTTGTAGCAGTCATTTAGGCAATGCAAAACACCAGAATCTAAGCACCATACTTGTGAACAAAACAAATTATTTCTTCTGGTTGGTGTTGGTGCACTAAATGGAGTTATTCTAATAATTAAAATTAGTAGAAAACCACTAGAAAATACTGCAACCAAATATATAATCTCTGGGTCTTGTTGTTCAAGATGAAAAAAGTGTTCATAGTTTCTTTCTGCCCAAGACAAGACAGCCAGAACTGGAGCAAATTAACTTGTTGACAAAGGACACAGTAGTCCAAAATGAGCATGTGCACTAAAAAGGTGATAAAAAAACTTGCAATATTGGTTTAATGATATTACACGGACAGTTTTTGTGTTACACAAAAAGAACTTCCATCTAGTTTACCTGTATAAACAACGCTTCAATAACAGATACACAACATGCTGTAAATTTAGATTTATTTGTCTCAATTACAAAATTACAGCTTATACTTTCATAAGAAAATATGGACAAGTGTTACAATTTCATGTTTCACGTTTTAGTGACAAGATTCATGTTTTAATGACAAGATTCTGGAAGGCAGAAAGGGCCCTATATTGCTCACCTGACTTTCATCACAGTACCTAGACACCTTCAAACCAAATGAATGGTCATATTTTGATACAATTCTTTTAAATATACATTTCCTATATACATGTATGATGACAATTGCTCCCAGTTGCCTAATAATTTTAACAAATGAACTTTATATGAATGATCTTGGAAGAGGTTAACTGAAGGAAGATATCTCAAATTTTGTGAAATTAGCTTGAAGTCCAATGGTTTTTTAAAAGAAGATATTTAAAACATTTCCCATAAAAAGCCAATTTTGATTACAAGGCTATGGTTTAGTCATTAAGATATAAGGCCACTGGACAATGTTACACAATAAATATCTAAGCTATTAATTTTGCGCTTCTGGGTAGAAAGCTTTTAAAACACATTTCATGCTGTTAGCTTTGAATAACTTTGGTAGGAGCCAATCCAAGGAACATCCCTGCAAAATTTCATAAACTTTCATCACATGATTTCTGACATTTTGCTTGAAGAAAAAGATGGTCGAACAGACTGGTGTATGACGGTCAGTGAGTGATCACAATCAAGCTCATCCTGAGCATTATTTACATAAAGCTAAAACAATTCAAACTTTAACTGAACTACAACCACACTACCAAAATACTTATACATTTATTTTACTTTTTTTTTTTATTTATCTTTTATCTCTTTAGTTTTAACATTTAAAACTTCACAAAGTATAGGGCAAAGCAAGTCAGAAAAATAATTTGACTTTAAATTAAAGAACTTGTAAAGAGAAAAACACTGTTGAAAAAAATTCTAAAATTGGAGAGGATATTGAAGATTGAAAATTTCAAAAATGGAGAAACATGAAAGTGGCCATTTTGAATTTGTGATGTTATATTGCTGTACAAATTAAATATTCGTCATGCAGGTATTACTGCTGAATTAAAAACAGCAACTTCAAATATGTATTCAAACCTGGTTACCTACATGACACTTGGGTTATCAATTTCAGGTGAAAAAACAATTATGAAATAAAAGAGTAAATGGGGTTCAAAATTCAGTTTTGAAAAAGGTGCGTGTCTAATAATATGTCTAATTCACTTACATTTGCATCTTTACTAAATTTTAGATTTCTCATAGCTCTTTTAAGTTTTATTTTTTTTATCTGATTTCTAAATTCTTTTAACAGTGTGTTTGTGTAAACAAGATCTTTAATTTCAGACTAAGTTATATTTTGACTTGCGTTACCCTTTAACCATGGACATCTCAGTTTACACTAGAAATGTCCCAAAATTTGTTATGTTCACAAAATCAGATTGCAATTTCTAAAGTTCTGTTACTGTTGAAACACAGTACAAATCTTAATTTTCTGACAATGACTTTTACAGTTTATCATAACTGAATTGCTGACTGTATTATCAACATCTCAGAGAAGAACACATCTTGTTACAAACTGGAAATGAGCAAGACAAAAATCACTGTTGCAGATTAAAGAAGATCTGGAACAGATATAAACTATAAATTTCTTTGCACGACTCAGTGACCACTTCAGTTACCATTACTTTACTGCAATATGAGAAATTTCTATCCCAATCCTGTGTAATCTTATTCCAGTAAACAACTATGACATCAAAATGCTACATCAATGATCTATGATAGCTGACTAGTATCTGTACTTTGTTGAATAATCTTTTGGGGAAATCACAAGACCTCTGCCTTTCCTTGCACCTCTGTAAACTGTCTCTACTATGTCAACAAACTCCTGAACATCTTCCATGGCCCAGTTAATCTTATTGTTATTACCAGTACCCAAGTCAATCATAATGTGCTTATTTCTGTAGAAGAACATGCAGGTACAAGGGTCATACAATTCATACATCTTGTTGAAATCTGGAACCTGTGAGATGTCCACAAGGAAGATAACTGCGAAGTGTTTCATCTTCTCTGCACATTTGTATAATGTCTCGTCCATTACCATGCATGTCGGGTCCCAGTCGTGACCGAATCTGATGATGACAGCTCTATCTTCCTCTGAGAGTATTGCCTGGTCGACCTGCCAGCCATTGTGTAGATGCTGAAGCATGTAAGACATGATGCTTCCTAACAATGCAACAACAACACAATCTGAAAAATATTTCAACAACTTTAGTCATCTGTAAAAGATAAGTTTAACAAGAAAAGAGTTTTAAGACAGCTTTAAACTGGCAATGACATCCCCCTGTGAATATTATAATTCACTGTTTCAAGTGCATGGAAGTGCTGCTCATGTAATTCTGCCTCGGGTTAAAAGCTGTAGCGGTCATACTCATAAATATACTCTTTGGAAAATTTATTGAAGACAGCGAGAAAGTCAGACTCACATCATTAAATTTCTTCAATCTGAATCAATGGGCACAGTTTACTTTGTAGGTGAATTTCGCAGACAAAATAAACAAAGGTTTTTGCAGACAATATAGAAAGAGAAGTGGATTGGATTTTGCAGACACTACTGGCAAGCAAGGAAAAGCCGATGGATTTTGCATGTTTTTTCCGTTTATTTTAGATTAGAAATAGATGTGACAGAATAAAAATGTCGACTATTTTGCAAATCTTGGCCTTGACCTCCGTCGGGGGAGATAATTTTTGTTTACATTGGTCGCGCATGCTCGTAAATATGGGGCCTTAAAAGGGGTACTTTAAGCACACGAAAAAATGGGCATTACAGCAGGAAATGTCGGCGGCTTGCTTTTATCGCTGATATTCAGCTCATAACGCGTATAACACAAAAATATTTGAAAAGCATAAAAAATAATTTCTTCTAATGGGTTTTAACAATAAATTGTGTGTGAGAAATTACATTAATTTGCGGCTTGGTAATTAGGTCTATATACCTACCGGGTATATGTCATTGTTGCAACCGTTTTCTACTTAGTCAAATAGTTGCAACTTGTTTTGCTAAAGGCAGTGGCTAGAGTTACGGTACCGTAAGTGCGTAACTCTAGCCTCCGAGTCTAGAGTTACGGAAGTTCCGTATCTCTAGCAAAACCCTACGAGGAAAGGCTAGAGTTACGGAAGTTTATAAAGGTATGTATGTTGCTTTAATATATGCATGATAATGTATTGTAAACTTAAATATTTCACCAGTGCCACTGCCTTTGCTAAATACCCTGCACAGCCTCCAGTCGGAGTTAACATCAGATTAGAACTCCCGACATTTGTTTCTGTGTGTTTGTTCGGCAATATAGCCTATGATTTCCCCTCAAACAAAGGGGAAATACTATACAATCAGTACAAATTACTTTCCTTGAATTGAAGAGTCAAATCATCCCGATATCCTAGTGTACAGTTTGAATAAGTTATCAACACCTTTTTATTGCGTGTTGAAATGTATTTTTACATGATTTTCTAATGTTTTAAGAAAAATTGAACTAGTATTTCGTGTGGAAATCAGAAGTTTAGATAATTTGACTCCAAACGCAGACCCATTTTACATACGGACATTTTATAGATATCTGTGCTGGATAGCGCCTTGTACAAACGCTATGAATGTTCCAAGTAAGTAAGGTATGTAATTATGTATTATGAATGTACTTTCTAGCATTTATCTCATAAGCATATTTCGATATTTTTAATGAAGACCAAAATGCCATTTATCCGGTATTTATTACACTACAAAAAGTCGTCCAGAAATGAATAGTAGTAAAGATTCGAAATTTATTTGAACGTTATAACACCTGAAAAACGTTTACCTGAAGCAAGGCGATAGTAACTTTAAGTTTTAAGGAAGAAAACAAGTTTACAAGCAAGTTTTATTTGATTTAGAAATTGGATCGATTTGTTTTAGATTCCGGTGTGTGCCGTTCCGGTGGGATAGGAATAAGTAACAGTATGATACCTTTTATAACGAAATGGACGAAATGATCATTTCTGGACGAAATGATCATTTCTTGACGAAATGTAAATTTTACGAATTGGAAATATGTTTACCTTGTGCTGTCTGTGTGTTAGCCCAAGGTCTTTGACGCTATTAACTCCTATATCACATTATAAATATGGTCAACTGAGTATTATGGGCAGGGTACACGCCGGGTGTTAATAAAAGATAAAACAACTGCAAGATAGTTCTTACAGTTAAGAGAATCAAGATTGTTAAAACTGTTAAAAATAGTAAAAGAATTAAAGGTTTAAAAACAACTATTTTACGATTAATAATTGAGTTGGGCCACTGCCTGCTTGAATGATTCAAGATCAGGCAGGATCGCAATATGCGTGGGTAATCTATTACACAGGACTGTGGTATGGGAAAAAAAAGAGTACTTGAAGAAGTCCGAGTTTGCATGGGTTTAGCGGAGACTAAAGGGGTGCATATATCTTGTTAACCTGTTTGTGACTTCTAGGTAACTGGGTAGGGAGATTGCTACAAGATTGTAGTATATTTTGTAAAACATAACCAATTTGGAGGCTTGACGCCTGTTCTCAAGGGTGCTCCATCCAAGGGTGTTCTGCAGGTCTGTCACACTGGTATCTCTGGAATAATCATTTTTTACCCATCTGATTGTGCGTCGCTGGACCATCTCCAGCTTGTGAATATTAACCTGGGTGTGTGGTGACCATACAGATGATGCATACTCTAGTTGTGGTCTGACTTGTGTTTTGTAAGAGAGTGATTTGGTATTTTCATGTTTTGTTTTGATGTTACGTTTGAGAAAGCCTAGTGTTCTGTTTGCATTTGTTGTTATTCTTGAGATGTGTGTATTCCAGCTGAGATCTTGGCTGATGTCTACACCAAGGTATTTTGCATCCTTAACTGGTGAGAGTTTTTGAATTTTGATATGAAGCAAATTTTATAAAGGTCCGTCCATAAGAGCAAATATGTTAGCTTGAATTTGTGGATGAGACCATCATGCCTATACCTATCAAAAGTGTTTCTCTGTTTCCAAAATAGGAGAGATTTACCTGACTGCAATTTCCAGCCAGTATAGCCAAAGGTTGAATTTGATTGGTTGCCAAAGAGTAAACTGGTGAGAGTGTTTGACCATGAAGCTTATAAGGGAACTGGATGGGTTTTCTGCTACGTGTAATATTGAGGACTTGGCATTTACTAGGGTTAAAATCCATGTCCCACAATTTTTTCTCACGTTTCTAGCTTAGAGAGATCATTTTGTAACCTTTGACAATCAGAAAGGGAAGTAACTGCAAGGTAAACGACAGTATCATCAGCAAAAAGCCGCACCTGGGAGGTAACCGTGTCAGGAAGATCATTTATATAGAGTAGGAACAACAGAGGTCCTAGGACAGAGCCCTGGGGGACCCCAGATGTAACTGGTACTTGATCAGACGTGCAACCATTAACCACTACTGACTGAGATCTACCTATTAAAAAGGACCGGATCCATGACACAGTTTGACTGGAGACACCATGTTCTTGGAGTTTAGATAATAATTTGAGGTGGTTGACTTTGTCGAAGGCTTTACTACAATCAAGTAGGACAAGGTCGGTCTGTTTACCTGAGGAAAGGTTTTTGGATATTTCATCAACTAGCTCAATGAGCTGAGTCTCACAGGACCGTCTTTCACGGAACCCATGTTGCAGCTCATAGAGTAATGTATGTTGTGTTTTGAGAGATGCGTGGATAAGTTAGATGCAATTATGTGTTCTAGGAGTTTACATAGAATAAAAGTTAGCGATATAGGTCTGTAGTTAGCAGGATCACTAGTATCACCTTATTGAATAGTGGAGCGACATTTGCCTTCGTCCAATCGGAAGGGAGTTGACCAGTGTTAGGGATCTTTTAAAGATTAGTGATACTATGTCAAGGATCTCATGGCGGAGCTCCTTCAAGACAATGGGCTTTATCATATCTGGGCCAGCAGCCTTATCCACTTTTAGGTTTTGGAGTAATTTCAGGACGCCGTTGGGGTCAATTTCAATGCTGGGCATTGCGGGGTATTTCCTTTTTCCTAGGGAAGTCCTGCAAAGCTGGGACAGAGACAAGGGAGAAACACATGAAAAAACCACAGATGCTTGGGGTCTGGACCTCATCCCCTTAGGCCTGACCCTCGTCCCTGCTCACTGCAGTACCTTATATACATCCTACAACTGCGTGTTAGCTAACCAATTACAAATGCAAGTCCTTATTCTACTTACCTACTGATCAAATGTGTATGGTGACAATGTATATAAATACAAGATTTGAAACAAATCGATTTCCTCTATCACATCTCACCTTTACTGTTTCTAAAAATAGTAACGATTCGAAAACTTTAGGCAATAAAAATGTAATTATAAATCTGCTTTAAAATTTACCGCTATATATAGCATTCCCACAAGACGAAATCCCCGCTGTAAACGTAATGGTACCCCGCGCACGCTATTTCATATACTGCGATGCGGGGAACCTATTTTTATAACTTCATGTATATACTAAATCTGATTTGTGCGCAAGTGACAGAAGTGTTTTTCCTCGAAATTCTCTTAATTCAACCGTATTCGATGCAATTTGGAGTGGGATTTTATTCAGAATATTGTTTTGCATCGGAAAAACCGGTTAGTTATTCCTTATTTACACGAATGCCTTAAATATGCGATTGGAGTTTTCAGTTGTTTCAAATCTTGTATTTATATACGTTCCGTACAACATGGGACAAGTATAGATTGGGTGGCGAGTCCATACCCCAAGCATCTGTGGAAAAAACAGACTTGAATTGTTTATTCAGAATATTTGCTTGACCAAGATTTTCTGAGGTGATTTTACCATTTCGAGGGTTTAACGCAACACTGTTGTAACTCAACTTTTTTCACAAAATGACTTTTTATCATATTTGATATACTATCAATGAGTTACAAAACATATAAAAAAATTATGTTTAATTTCCCTTATCTTATGCTAAAAATTGATTATTTGTCAAAAGGTTGTATCTCAAAATAAGCATGTCCCTTAATGCAACACTGTTGTAACTGGAGTTACAACAGTGTTGCATTAAAGAAGGTAAGAACGTCAGAATGGTTTTACTTGCAACAGTGTTGTAACTTTTTTTCTGGTACTAAAATATATAGAGTTCTTGTTCTAAATATTGATCAGTGGACTTTGTAAACCTAGATAGTTTATGAAATCATTAATTTAATGAATTTATTATAAAAATTATAAAATTTATTTTTTGAAAACAATACAAAATGTACTTCATTTGTGAAATAAATCTTGAAGAGATATGAAGATGACACTTTTGTATGGAAAGCCAGTTGGGACATGCCACTTACAATTTGTGGCTTCCTATTTGCATCTTGCCTTTTTCCATGTCAGACACATAAGAGTAGATCCAAAATCGTTCATATTAACATTGCCCTACTATAGTCCAATCAGACTGGTGTACAATAACTTGACTGTCTTAGATATACATCATGTTCCTGTAATTTGGGATTTCTAAGGTCACATAGATATTTTGTATCCCTACCATATCTTTTTATTACACCTTCAGGACTTCGTTCAATGGTGCAATTATAAATGTTTATATTTTAACACAAAAGCAACTTTTGTCCCTACTGTTTTCAATTTATATATTACAAATTAACTGCTACAAACCTTAATGTTATTGTGAGTGAAATTACAAAACTGAAATTTCCATTATTTTGGAATATGCACATTTCTAATTGTACACTGTGCAGTACTGAGAACATTGTGTAACGTTAACAATTTACCAGTAGTACTGTAAAGGATGTAAAACTGGAAGAAACACATACATTTTGTAGTTCCATTTTAAACATCTGAAACTAAGATATCAGTACAATTAGCAACAGTTACTGTTATGGTGCCATCTCAGAATCTTGAATAGTAGAGCTCAGAGGGCCTCTTTAGATGCAATTGGCAGGGAAAGATGAAAAACAATTTGTTGGAGGAATGGGTTATCCCCTTATGTCAGAAGGATTTTCAAGTCTCCCCAATGCAATAAAAATTGAAGGTTACTCCGGATCACTTTGGATACAACAATATCTCCAAGCATTTATATTACCTAGAGAGACATCTGGTGAAATTGACTGCATATTTTGTACAAAAAAAGTCCTGACATTGCTTTTTTTAAGAATCAATTATACAAAAAGTCATGTTATGATATGTACAAAAATTGTTCAATGATAGGACTATCTGCGATACTTTTTCATGAACAGATGACATGAACATGAAGAAAAGGTTACATGCGTCAACATTTTTTAAGTACTATCATTATTCTACAAGTAAATATGCAATCCAAGCAAATTCAAAGTGACCATGGGGCTTTAAGATTTCATGATACCAGTAGATGCATGTTTTGTTGCATTCAGAATGTGTTGGGTGGGGGGTGGGTTGTTTCGCTCTCTACCTCTTGCAGACATTTTCTGAAATCATTAATCAGTATACGGTTGGGTAAAACACTTTTGCTTTTCATACTTATGTTTGTTTTTATGTCAAAGACAATGCTCTTTAAATCATACTAAATTAATACATTGACCAACTGTAACTTGCCTTGTACATGGTACCTAATTATTTTGATCAAGCAGGACTGGTGTCAGTTTAAAATTCACATGTGTGAAAAGTTGTTGTTTTACACCCTCAGGTAATTAATGGTATCACTGACAGTGGTCATTCAATGATCCACTTGTGTTTGATAATTTCATTATCACACCAACATTTTACACTGAAAATTACAAGGGAATGTTGCAAACAAAACTCTGACAAGTAGCAACTGGTACATGGCAATGCCGGGAGACACTCAAAATCCCCTTCGTCGATATCCCCTTGGTCTAAAAATGGCATAGTAGTCATAATCCCTAAATGGATTTTACATTGTAATTTCAATAATTTTGATTTGTTCTATCATTCGCGATAGTAAAGTAAAACTAGAGACAAAACAAACACTTAGTAAATTTTTTCATTCAATAAATGCTTTTCCTCTTGTAAAATCCATTGTGGGGATTATAACTACTATGCCATTTTTGGACTCAAGGGATTTCAACCAAGGGGATTTTGAAGCACACTCAGCGATGTCAGTTAGCTTCAAAGTGGATAGTAGCATGCAGAAACTGGCATTCCGTATTCCTAGTGTAATTACTATAGCTTATCACTGGTAAACTATTTTTGTACTGTTTCAGTTTCTTATTTCAGATCTTATAACACATTTATTAAAAGAAAAATAATGTCACCAAAATTAATCCTCTGACACTAACTTGCAACTTAATTGAAACAAAGTTCATAGAATTTTGTACTTCCGACAGAGCTTAGTAGCACTAATGACACCAAAAATCCTGTAAAAGTCTTCCTTAAACATAAATTGTTCATGAGTAAAATTATAAAAACTGAAATCACCAGTATTGGTACTCTGAAGTATTGAGCTAATTACTTTGAGAAAACATTTTTGATATTGTTCTTATTAATTTCTTGTCTTTTATATGCCTGTTACTATATAGGATCTGTAATCTGTGGATGTAGGTAGACAGTTGCAGTCCAAAATTCTACTCTACTGTTTAATAATTCTAATCCAATCATATCAATCCAAACATGATCACAATATTTAGATTGTCTCAAAACCCTCTGACATTAATTTGAATAGCTTTGCTTAAATTGGTTTAAAGTTTGCCAAATGTTATAAAACGAACAAGCAATTTAGCCATGTCTTGACATTTTTGCCCAAACTTCCACAATGTAAAAACTGTTGCTGTTACCTCTATTGCATTAAATATTATAACAGTACTAATGTACAGTAACACTGCATAAAGAAAAAGTAACATATTCTTTGCAGTATGGTGTTTTAGTTTAGTTACAACAGTGTTGCATTAAGATTTTACAAGAAAAATGTAGTGTTTTAAGTGGAAAACTGTTGTAACTCATACTATTATAAATATTACATTTTTGACTCAGGTTACCCAAAAATAAAAATCATTAGCTTTAATCTCTCTCTGAAATGGTGACAGTGACCAGTTTTTAGTCAGTTTCATTATACCATGAAAAAAAGCAATAGTTTTTGTTGATTGCTGAAAATAAAAAAAGAACTGAGTTACAACAGTGTTGCGTTAAACCCTCGATTTGTCTGATCTTTTAGCGGTGCAATACATTGGTTATCTTGTCTGGCATTTTTTATAAGTGAGTAGAGGCGTTTGGTGTTGAATTTATTAGTGTTTGTGTTTTCTGAATGTTGAATGTCTAGTATGTTTTCAATTATGTCTCGTGTGATTTCTTAATTATTTGCTGGATGAGGTGCCTAACAGTTCTGAATTTGCTAATGTACTGATTTTGACCCTTGTGCAGTTTAACCTTTTGGTAGAGTTTGTCTCTTTTTCTAATCAATCTTTATATATCTTGTGTAATCCACGGGAGACTTTTCTTATTTCCTAGGTTTTTACTTGGGACAAACTTTGATATGCCTTCTTGAATTAGGAGTTTAAACCTGATCCAGAGGTCTTCAACTGGGATAACCTCTGCATCTTTTAGTGTGTTGACCTTGGAGTTACTGATAAATTTTTTGAAATCATCCCATCTAGCTTTTCTAAATAGTGGAATGTCTCTAGGGGTTTGTTTATTTATGAAAGGTTTGATTCGAACTTGAGAGATGACTATGTTATGGTCTGAAATACCAGCTTGGACAGATACTGTGCTTACTAGAGTTGGGTTTGTTGTGAGAAATAAGTCCAAGACATTTTCATTACGTGTGGGGGAATTAACCATTTGTGTGAGATCATAGTCATCAAGGATTTCGAGAAACTTATTATAAGACTGGGTGTTTGTGCTATTAGGTTTCATTGAAGGTATGTGGTCAGAGTCCCAGGTGAGGTCGATCGTTTTAAAGTCACCAAAATCCATTTGGTGCCTTTAAGGGGTCTGGTTAGATCCAGTGACCTTTCAAACTCAATGAGACTCATGAGATCAGTCTCCTTGGGTCTGTAGTAGGCAGCAACATACAAGAGCTTAGTATTATTCATGTTTATTTTGACCCATAGCAGTTCACATTGGGTATTAAGATGCTGCACAGATGAGATATATTTATTTTTAACCAAAATGAAAACACCACCTCCTTAACATGTGAGCCTATCTTTGCGAAAAGGGGTGTAACCTAAATTCGATGGGAATATTTCACTTGTGAGGTGGTCTTTGCTAAGCCAAGACTCAGTTCCTACGACAATATCTGGGTTGTGAGTGTCAAGTAGGACATAAAATTCAAGTTTTTTTGTTAACAATGGACTGGCAGTTCAGATACATGACCTTGAAATTAGCGTGTGGAGTAGGAGGATTACTTTTAGGTTTGGGAGTTGACCCGGGGGGACCTGACGCAAGGCTATCATTAGGGAGAAATGAGTAAATGTTATGATTTCTTGTAGGTAAGTTGCAAGGGCTTGAGAGAGTTGAGATATTTATGGAATTGCAATGGGAGCAGAGCCAAGAGAACGAGGTGTCTAAGTCAAGGAGCCTCTTATATGAGGTATACCCTACGCCTTGACATGGCGCATGTTATAATTTGGGGTCACTAGCTCAAACGTCAATGTCATAGGAGTGGGAGATATACGGTTTTCATTAAAAACAATATCTAGTTTTCTATTGCATGTGTCCATTTCCTCTATACATTTAATGTGTTGGCCGATTGTTAAAAATCGATGTTCACACCGAATAGTTTCACAACATTGTTAGTAGTACCAATTTGAAACATAGAGGATTTAACATACTTGAGAGTCTTTTTACGACAGCAATTGCTTCGAATTTATCAGGATTTGCTTGCATTTAAAGTGTGCTTTAAAACACAAATGGCAGTAACACATTAATTTGAATAAGGAGTACACTGCCAGTCATGTAACAGTTTAGTTAAAGTAAGCTAGCAACCATCACATTATCTGAAAGTAAACACAAAAAATATATAAAAAAATACAGAAAAGAGCATTTAAATTCATATACAATGACCATGAATCAGTCTGTTACTAATGCTATTTGCTTACAGCGCTTGGTGTTAAATATTAGTTGGCAATGTTAACTCCAATGACAGGCATTAAAATGCTGTTTCAGGATATTTTCATCTGCTGGAGATTGTTTGACCTTGAAAATTCTTGTATCATCTGCAAAAAGTTCACACTACAACTGATATTATTAGGTAGATCATGTATGTATATTAAAAAGATTACTGGGTCTAATAAACTTCCCTAAGGTACACCACTTGTCACATCTGTGAAATTAGACTAGAGTTCTTTTATGCACCCGTTGCCAGGTTGTTTTAACTGACGAATGTTCAGGTCCTTGCTTTTTTAAAAGTCAGAGTCCTTATGTTAACTTTCCTCTTTCACTGACCTGGTTTCTTGCCGTCTGTCCTTGATGCAATACATGAACTATGTTCGTCCGTCGAGATGACAACCTTTTTTTACCACGAACTGTCGATAGCGTTTGTACAAGACGTCCTCTGCTGGTCCGTCATGTCAAACCATAAGTCGTTTGTCATCTGGAAGTGGTTGTGAGTGTCAGTCAGGCGGAAACTACCTGTTGAGTAAAGTGCACTTCTCAGTTCCTTGAATTGACCAATTACTAGTCTCTTGACCAACCAGACAAACTCGTGTAGACTCTTTGATTTCCAGTCTACAATCTGCCTTTCGGCATGATTGATTGACTCACAGTTGTCGTTCGTCCAGTAAGTGACTGGCAGTCACTAGAGATTAGTCTGTCCCGTAGGGGCTCGTTGGCATTGGTTTTTATATGACTTTTGAGGCGCTTTTGAAAGTACTGAATAAATTTGTCAGAAAAACTTGCGCTGTCTAGTACAACACAGTTTCTTTATGTCCTCAATCTGGTCGTCCGCATACAGTATGGTACAAAAAATGTAGTAGGGGATTTGCCACCAGTGCGTACTATTGATCCTATAAATTCGTCGTTGCCGGTGACCATGTTTTCAATGTGGCATATCTGGCCGACAATGTTAGTCGAAATAGTTTGTCCGTTTCTGTGAGCGGTTTTTGACTCTGGGTAATGAATCTTGTTGTAAATTAACTCTATGGTCGGTCTTGTCGTCTCGTCATATTTATCCTTCAGTGTCAGGTAAACTGGTATGTCTGCAGGTGTACATTTCTGTTTCGTCATTTTGTCAATGTCAGCAATGACATGATCAGGTCTTCGGACAAATCCCTCACCTTTCTTTGATAAGCCATGGGGTGCTAGTCCAGGAAGTTTTCCAACATACTCTACTATGGCCAAACTATTTGTTATTTTTCGGGATGTGGATCTAAGGGTCGATACTTTTGACCTGCTTCTTGAAACAATAACTCACATTTCTTAAATATACATGACTTAAGTCACCATTTTCGTGTAACAAAAAGTAAGACTTAGCAGAAGTACCTGAAGATGAATTCCATACACCCCTGTCATCTGAAAATGCACTCTTTTTCCTATTTAACCTTTTGTCAATGTTAACCTTGTTATTAACGAGGAAAAAAACATTCTCCTTAGAGCCACTTGGGATATGCAACAAGCCCCAAGTGTCTTTAAGGAGATGGGAAATAACAGTACTGGATTCAAGAAACCCTGAAACTGGCGACCCTTGGTTATCACCCTGTAAATGTGAAGCACTAGGTGCTTCAGTAACTGAATCTGTACATTGTTCAGATGAAATGACTGGTTCTTCCAATGATTCACAAGATGTACTGGATATTACTGGAGTTGGACTGTTGGTTGAATCTGTCACTGTCTCAAGACCTGTCATGTCTGATACAGTGTCGGTCTTATCTACCGTTCCACATCCAGTTGCAGCCGGGCTCGAATCATCGGATGAACGGGTCACTAAATCTCGCACAGATATGTCCGATAAAGTGACAGCATCATCCAATGTTTCGCATCCATATATATGACAAAATGAATAGGACTGGAAACCCTCATACAATGGAAATTATGATGTTGTTTTTGCCATGGATGTCTATCTGTCCGTCCGTCCGTCTGTCTGTCCGGCTAAATTGTGTTCGCTCCATATCTCCTAAACCCCTCTAAGGATTTGCACGAAACTTGGGTCAGAAGTTCACCCCAACTACGCGATGTGCAGAACCCGTGAACCAACCGCGCCGTCTCAAGGTCAAAGTCACAGCTCAATGTTAAATGTGCGAGGCTTGCATTTCGTGTCCGTCCTGTATCTCCTAAACCCCTCTAAGGATTTTTACGAAACTCGGGTCAGTTTTTCACCTCAACGAAGCAATGTGCACAACCCGTGAACCAACCGCGCCGGCCCAAGGTCAAGGTCATAATTAGAGATCAAAGGTCATATCACTATATTTCGTGTCCGCTCCATATCTCTTTGTTACTTACAATAGGAAAATGGGTTCCGCTCCATAACTCGAGTTAGGAGTGATCAGTTGCAATTGTTTTCTTTTTAAATTGTTTAATTGTTTGAAGCAAAAATAGCAAAAACAATATTCCGGGCGGGGAGGGTTAAGTCAAGGTCGCTGTTACTAAAACTAGATTAAACACTTTTTTTAACTTTTTAAAATGTTTGAACCAGTTATGACCTTGGTTCCCCACAATAGAGAGTGGCAATGTGTGTGTGTGGGGAGGGGGGGGGGACATATGTTTTTGTGTAAAAAAAAAACATCTAGTTATCTACGCTAATATCTGATTGCCATTTTTCCGGAAGGAGTCTTTTGGTTCACTGCCAGTTTCCATTGGTTTTTCATTTGACTTCCTAGCCTGGTTCATAATCCTGGTACCCTGTAAGTTGTTGACACTGTCGGCTATGTGCGTTTTTTTCAGTAGTGGAACAAAGGGGTTAGCTTTGAAAGATGACATATCTGTATCAGCTAACATAGATTTCCACATTATCAGTATTTGTGGAACACGCTCTTTATGAACCTCACAAGCGACAGTTTTAGTGAATGCTGAGGACAGTTCTGGTTAGATTTGAGGGGAAAGTAAAACTGAGTGGGTTCCCCGAGTGTAGCACTCAATGCATAAATGCGCGCCATACCGCTGTAAGTATTTTCAAGTTACACCTCTGACACTAACTTTCTGTATTCACTTGTAACTATTCTAACATCATTAAGAAAATAATTGTATTTTCTTTGTGTATCATAATAATACCTATTGGTTATCAGTTTAATAGCAGTCAACAACCTAAGAAGAACATGGAATTGACCACTGTCTGTTAGAGCAAAGGAGATTGCTCTATATTAGCAGTTGCCGTCACCTACAGTAAGCACTGGTGTGTAAACATAGTTCACGACTGGGTGAAACATATTGAGTATTTTCAATGACTCTTAATCTTTTTCGTAGGTTTGATCTGCCTGGTGCTTTGGCACGTCCACTGTATGTGTATAAAGAAGCTTTGTGTCTGACTAAGTTTGGTTTGTTAAAGCATTTCTACGGTTCGACAGCAAAGCAGTATGTAGTCTGAAATTACATCGCATGTAAATATTTTTTACATAAATACATGTTCCGTAATCTGACAAAAGGTGCCTGATATGCCAAGCTTTAAATGCATTTAAGAGCGATGTACGTGTAAAGTACTGTAATATTAGCTTTCAGTTTAAAGTCCCAGAAACACAATTACAAGTAGCTCTTATTTTACCAAGACAAACCTCTTATCGGCGGAAATGATCTTTATTTGTACCAAAGCCATCCCTAAATATACTTTATTAATCGATAATTAAATAACTATAAAGATGTCCGTTAGACACCACGCTCGATTATTATACCACCGAGACGAAGTTTAGTGGGGTATATAGGAGTCACCCGGTGGTCGGTCGGTCGGTCGGTCGGGCGGTCGGTCGGGCGGTCTGTTGCATTTCCCTTGTCCGGAGCATAACTTGAAAACTACTCGTCGGAATTCAATACAACTTCATACAATGGTCAAGCACATTGAGAGGAAGTGCAGTGCACAGGAACCATAACTCCATCTTGACTCATTACAGAGTTATTGCCATTTGTTATGTTTCCTTGTCCGGAGCATAACTTGAAAACTTCTGGATGGAATTCAATACAACTTCATACAATGGTCAAGTACATTGAAAAAAGAAGTACAGTGCAAAAGAACCATAACTCCATCTTGACTAATTATATACTTATTGCCCTTTGTTAGTTTTCCTTGTCCGGAGCATAACTTGAAAACTACTTCATACAATGGTCTAGCACAATGAGAGGAAGTGCATTGTACAAGAACCATAACTCTGTCTTGAGTGATAACAGAGTTATTGCCCTTTGTTAGTTTTCCTTGTCCGGAGCATAACTTGAAAACTACTGGTTGGAATTCAATACAACTTAATACAATTGTTTGAATGTGTGCTTTACACCTTGCATGTAAAAGAACCAGGGGTGTATCTGGAATTGAGACGCTTTCTATATATTGCACTATTCTCCGAATAACTAACCTCTTCTGTGGGCGTTGGTCATATGGATTATCCGATACCAACGATAAAAACTCTAGTTACACATACATTATAATTTGAAAAGGTTTTAGCGGACACGGATATGATATAGAAGCCTCAGTGCTTCATCTCTTTTCAGGATGTTCTCAGATAACTTTTGCTTTCAGCAAACCACTATTAGATAAATTCTTCTTTTTATGCCCCCGAAATCTGTCACTGTCTCAAGACCTGTCATGTCTGATACAGTGTCGGTCTCATCTACCGTTCCATATCCAGTTGCAGCCGGGCTCGAATCATCGGATGAACGGGTCACTAAATCTCGCACAGATATGTCCGATAAAGTGACAGCATCATCCAATGTTTCGCACCCATATATATGACAAAATGAATAGGACTGGAAATCCTCATACAATGGAAATTATGATATTGTTTTTTGCCATGGATGTCCGTCCGTCCGTCTGTCCGTACATGCCCAGTAGACATTACGGGGTTAGGGTTTGAGTACAACTTAGCATTGTGAGGCTCTTTGAGTTCATTCCGTCATTATGGGGTTAAAGATGGCATTGTGTGGTTAAATAATTGTATTGTGGGGTTGAAAAAGATCAAAGAAAGATCAAAGGGATAACCTCACAAAGTCCGTCTGGTAAGTACGTCCGTCCGTCCGTCCGTCCCCACTTACAAATTCGTGTCCGGACTGTAACTCTGTCATGCATTGAAGGATTTTAAAATAACTTGGCACAAATGTGTAGCACATCAAGACGACGTGTCGCGTGCAAGACCTACGTCCCTACCTCAAAGGTCAAGGTCACACTTAGAGTTTGAAGGTAATGGAATCCTCTATATATGCACACATTCGTGTTCGGACTGTAACTTTGTCATGCATTGAAGGATTTTAATATAACTTGGCAAAAATGTTCAGTACATTTGGATATTAATAATTTATGTCCCAATAAACACGTTTCCGCCCAACTGGGTTCAGTGCACTTAATTAACAAATGGCTTACAAAATATTAACAGGTGAAATTTTGAATCAACGGGACTTTTAAAGGAATTATCGAATAGATGCATATTCCGAATAGGTACAAGACAATATATTATGGACGTGGGTTTAAAGGTAACAAGCCCAGAGAAAAATATGTGTTTTGCTTAAGTTCACAAGTCTCGTTTTTCCTCAATCTCTATACATCCATGTTTCACATTTGAACTGCTTCTTGCATATCGGATCGGCATTTCTGGTGATTTTGCCCATGCCGGAAAAACCGGTCTGGCACCCCTCCTATGCCAGACGACTCTCGTGAATTACTTATGACGTAACGTTATAAACATTGTGACGTCAATTTCCCAAACACAACGTCGGAAAATCGTTTGTTTTTCATGATAATTCATCCTTTAGAAATGCAAGACGGTATGCAAGAAAACGTTTCCATCATGAGACACTTGGCTCAGATGGAAATATCCGTAACCTCGGGTAACTGTTTTAGGGGAACACGGCAGAGCTTCGTTCCCGCAAAAACAGTTACCCTCGGTGACGGATATTTCGATCTGAACCTCGTGCTCATGACAGAAAGTATTAATCTGACATGTTTCTGTTGCCGTCATTTTGTTTTACGTACATGACGTCGGTAGATCATGACAGACGTGCATTTCACGGAAAATTGAATGATTGCCTGACGTGTTTTTGTTGTTTATTTGACAGTTTTACTGTGTATGTATGGAATTTTATGTTACATCTCTACAGTGGATTTTCTTAGTGTAAGAGTTGTTTTAGCCCACAAAACTCTTCATTGTTTTTTTCGATTATTTAAAAGTGTAACACGCAATAAAGCTTGATTTCTACTTTCAGACGATGTATTGCATGATATTCTAGCATAAAATGTGCTGTTTTTGCCCATTTTGCCGGTGTTTTAACAGGAGAAAAAACGTGTGTTAACGGGGAGATTCACGCGCCGTTATAACCCGTTTTCATTTATGCACAGTACAGGGCAATTGTAAACAACGAACCTGTCTCCCAAGTCTTACATCATGTACAGCGCCAACAGTGCCGGGCTTAAAAACCGCTGGTGACGTCATAAATATGACGTAAACAACACGCATGTTGTCCCGGGCATTATTGAACGTCGTACTAGTAAGAGCGTTTCATTTTTATTTTTATGATTTTTTAATGCTATTTATGCTAGAATAGCGCTAACGAACGTTTTTTCGTGTTATAACACCTGCAGAAACCCTCGGGATATGTTGGTGGCCTCGCCCTGACGGGCTCGGGCACCAACCATCCCTCGGGATTCTGCAGATGTTATAACACGAAAAAACGTGCGTTAACCCTACATAAACATTGTAAAATAAAGATCGAGAGTGATACTTCTTTAACAGAAATTATTGCGAAAATTCAATAAGCTCCAACTTATGACGTCGCATCACTATGATTTCACCGAGTGGGCACCAAAAGTAATTTTTCACGAGTGGCGCAGCCACGAGTGAAAATAACTACTTCTGGTGTTCACGAGTCAAATAAACGTTATATTACACCGATACCAACACTTTTTTCTGTTCATTTTATGGTTAAATCTCTACTTTTGTTGATTTTGTTTCTATCGCGGGAAACGTCATCAGAAAACACAGTACAAATGACGTCATTTTAACGACTTCATCGTCGCATGGTTTCCGGTTTAACAAAATTTACACGCCAGTCATAAGGGAACTAGTCAAGATGTACCCAAGCCAAGATGTACCCACATTTTTTTGGTCAAGATGTACCCACATGGAAGTCAAGATGTACTTATATTTTTAAGTGTTTAACAGAATTGAATGATGATAATTTTTGTAAATTGATAACAAGAAAGGAAATGAAAATTTGTAAAATATTAGATATGTTTGATACTGAGTATTACACTCTAAAAAGGACAGCAAACAGCTAATCAGTAGGAGGTGTAAAAGACAGATGTAAGTGATAGTTGTTTTAAGATAAGAATTCATACTTTAAGTATAATGCAATACCATTTTTATAAACAATATTTAATATTCTTGTCATATTTTGGTTACATATAGTGTTTTTAAGTTGGAATTTGATATGGATTTTTGCAACTTAGGATACATATATTAATACCAAAGGTATGTCACTGATTTAATTCTACTCATGTTTACCAGCAAAAATATCAAAATTTATTACTGTACTCACTTTATACTATCTTCAAACTCTTTATTATTGAACAAAATTATCAATGAACACTTATATAACAGCAAGTAAAACATTTTAAATGGGTACATGTTTTTGGTACGTGGCATTCCCTGTTTGATATTATTTTTGTTTTTTTTGTTTTCATGTGGGTACATCTTGACTTCTGTTGGGAACATCATGGTATGGGTACATCTTGGTTTGGGTACATCTTGACTATAATCCAGTCATAAATCCCAGCTTGATTTCCATTTCGTTTTCCATTTCCATTGCGTTTTTATGATCGCGTCAACTAGCATTATCCAGCGAATACAACAATAGCATTACAACAGAATAAAGGGAGCCCAGTAGTTTGACTGGTTTACAAAATTATAAATACACAGTTAATTTTTTTACAGATAAAGAGTGGCAGTCAAATTGGTTGAAGGGCAAAATGGCTACTCTTGCCCGAGCAGCAAGATTTGGTGGTAAGCATCATTACGACTCTGATATGATCTGTCTTCATTTGCACGGCTCATTTTCCCAAGATATTGAAACCACTAAATTCAATAAGGTCGGGCACATTCATGACAATGGCCACTTTTCTGCAAATTACTCCAGACGGGAAATTTTCACAGAAATTCATTTTCACTAAAAAAACTCACACTACCGGTGATCTCCGATTAGAGGCCCGTCAGGAGCTAGGTTGCATGGCGTTTTTCGCATACTCAAATATGGGGCACCATCCTTTGTTGCCATTTGTGGATTAAGAATCTCATGGTAAAACCAAAAAAAGACGGAGGGATTTAGCATTGTCCATGGGCCCATTCCATTGTCCATGGGTCCATCTGTCCGTCCGATCATATATTTGGATACATGGGTGGCTACTGGAACAACAGATAACAGTTAATACTCTGATGTCGTGCTATTTTTTCTCTTGCGTGGCAAAAAGAACAAGTTGACAGAACAATAGAGTACCCACATTTATAAGCAGATAAGTATCCGTAAGAGCGTCCGTCTGTTTGCAGTCCTAAGATTGACTTGGTATATATCCGCAGTTATTACTCTTAAATTGTTACTTTTTCTATAGACAATATCCACACCCTGCCCTTGGATTAAAAAAAAATTAGGCCCTCAAGGTGGTGTAGCACTAGTCTCGTGGTGCAATGATATACCGGTATATATTGCAAAACAGAGCTGGGCCAATACGTACTGCGGTAAGATTTCCCAATATCTGATATTCACTGTTAAATTAACTTCTTACTTTACACATTGCTATGCATGTATATAAATGAGAAAAAGAAGATGACCATCTTTGATACTCTTTGGTTACAAATATAACATATATATTATGACCAATATAACATATATATTTTGCCCATAAATCAGGTTTAATAGCTTTTAATAGGCAGTTTCGGGACAGGTTGAGGTCAACTTATGGCACTGTATTTACGAAAGTGATTTTTTTTTATGCCCCCGAAGGGTGGCATATTAAAATCGCACCGTCTGTCAGTCCGTCCGTCCGTCCCTACTTACAATTCGTGTCCTGACTGTAACTCTGTCATGCATGGACGGATTTTAAAATAACTGTAGCACATCAAGACGACGTGTCGCGTGCAAGACCCACATCCCTACCTCAAAGGTCAAGGTCACACTTGGAGTATGAAGGTTATGGAATCTTCTATATATGCACACATTCATGTCCGGACTGTAACTTTGTCATGCATTGAAGGATTTTAAAATAACTTGGCACAAATGTCTAGCACATCAAGATGACATGTCGCATACAAGACCCACATCCCTAGCTCAAACGTCAAGGTCATACTTAGAGTTTGAAGGTAATGGATTCCTCTATATATGCATATATGCACACATTCGTGTCCGGACTGTAACTTTGTCATGCATTGAAGGATTTTAAAATAACTTGGCACAAATGTCTAGCACATCAAGACGACTTGTCGCGTACAAGACCCACGTCCCTAGCTCAAAGGTCAAGGTCAAACTTAGAGTTTGAAGGTAATGGATTCCTCTATATATGCATATATGCACACATTCATGTCCGGACTGTAACTTTGTCATGCGTTGAAGGATTTTAAAATAACTTGGCACAAATGTCTAGCACATCAAGATGACGTGTTGCGTGCAAGACCCACGTCCCTAGCTCAAAGGTCAAGGTCACACTTAGAGTTTGAAGGTAATGGATTCCTCTATATGTGCATATATGCACACATTCGTGTCCGGACTGTAACTTTGTCATGCATTGAAGGATTTTAAAATAATTTGGCACAAATGTCTAGCACATCAAGATGACGTGTCGCGTGCAGTACAGTACAAAGATTTAACATCATTTTTTCACAAGGATACAAATTTTCTCGGGAGTTGCACATTTTTTTTTCTATTTCTTTGATCATTGAACTTCAAGATTATGAAATAAAATATGTTTTGCACCGACAAAACCTTCTTACTCATGGGCTTTGAAGTAGGGCATTTTTCAGGTCATCTGTTAGACAATTTTGGCAATAAATGGAAGTCATTACTGTTAGCTATAAAGAAAGAACCTGCATTTCTTTTCTCTTATCTAAAGGTATTTGCAGAGGTAATCTGCTAGTAATGAAGAAATTCAAGAAAAACTGAAATGTTGATTTATAACCTGTATACGTTATTTTCAAATATTCCCATTATTTTGGTCACCTCAACTTTCAAGGGAGTTTATTCTTTCAGCAAAGGGAAGCACATTTATTGAGCACATGGAGAGGACACAGACTGTGAGGCACCTCTTTCGGGGGCATTCGTCACTTGTGAGGGACAGCTCTTGTTTCCCCTTTTCTTAGCTTTTCTGTTAGATCAATATATCACAATACGTATTTAAATATGGGTCGGCTTTATGGCAATATATCACAAAAATATCCGAATATACGTTTGACCGTATCGTTGCACCCCTATGTAGCACTTTTCTTAAATATTCTATATAATAGCTAAACATTTTTGTTTTCTGAAACTTAGTCCTGATTTAATTTAACTTACAACAATGAGCTCTGTAAGATGCAGAAAAAAATTACTCCTCAGAGATGAGGCCCCAATGATGGTGAAATTTTAATAATGCTTGTTGGAATTTGATAATATTTGGCACAAAAATTCAATTTTTGTATTCTCTAAAAACAGAAAATTTAGAAGTTTATAATATTTGTGAAACCTGTTGAGCAAAAAGAGTATACATGGGTATTTGGTATCACAGGGCCTCACTTCTGTAAAAATCCAGCAACTTGGTTCTCTTATAGTTATATGTGCTTTGAAATAATGGAAAGTGAAATACTAGTATATTTGAGTAAATTAACAGAGATGGGATGGGCCCTTGCTATTAGCTCCATAGTTAAGCAAAGGGGAATAACAATCTTGAGGTAAAGTCAACGTTAGAGGAAAACTGTCTGTTTCTGAGGAGAAGACGCCTGGAAATGGGGAGCCCTTACTGCAGAAGGAAAAAAACCTGTTTAAAGTATTTATATTGTGGTTTTTAAATCTTTGATTTTTTGGTTCATAGCCAAGTTTGAAGATAGTGACTTGTATTAACTAATTTGATATTTTATTTCAGCCCAAAGGGGCCCAGATCTGGTAAGCCTTGTGTACATATCACAGCGTCACAAGTCAACTAACATCACAACAACAAATTACAAGAGAGGAACTGGGGGTAGATCATCCTTTAATGGTAACGTGGTAACAGTGTTTGGAGCCAAGTCAGCTGTAGGCTATTCTCTTGTTAATAGACTTGGTAAGTTTGTTGCAGGTTGTTAGTTTTACTATTCAAAGAAAATTAAATTATTTTAGTGACCCTGGTATTTGCATTGAAGTCACACCTTGTTTGAAAATTGCATGAGAGTTTCTAGAGAGACGATGTCTCAGTACTTAACCAGTGCGGTTAGATGTCAGATTGAAATTTATAAAAATCTGCAGTAATATATAAAAATACAGTTTGGCAGCTCTTGACTAAATTTTATACGTAATCAAAGTATAGCCCTGGTTTCAAAAAGAAAATTTGATTCAAGTCTTGCATGCAAGCTCCTATTACGTTTATAAATGTGAACTTCTTATTTTAATCACTTATTACAATGATTTAAAACCTTATTAAACTATTTGATCTACTATCAGTAGTAATAGATGAGTAATTGAGTAAAATGAGTGTTATTTTTCAGGAAAAGTTGGTACACAAGTAATCTGTGCATACAGAGGAGACCCTTACTATATGAGAGATTTCAAACTGATGGGCGATTTAGGGCAGATACTATTTTCTGTAAGCATTTTGCAGTTTTTTTTATTGCTAGACAGGTTTTAAACCTTAAGAAAATCTTAAGTTCTTGAACAGACTAATTTAAAATGGATATTTAAAGGTCCATTACTAACACCAAATCAAATTTTCTTTTAAATCTGGAATTGTAAAGGGCGTCTTCTCAGAAGGAAAACTATGACATACTGCATTGAGTGTGGCCATATTGTGTTGAAAATTTGAGTTTAGCAAAAGAATTAATGAATTATATTTTGCCTTTTCGAAAACGAAAGTAGGTTTTCCAGTTTTCAAATACCTTTGTAATTTTCCAGAATTCTCCCAGAGAGAGGTTGTAAATATGTTGTTCATGAATAAGCATGCCTATTTTTAATTAAAATTGAAGAACTGTACTTCCAATGATGTGAAAGGTATATGTCTGACTGTTTACAACATGCATTAAAGCGAAAGTAGGACAAAAAGACCACCCAGGTCAATCTAAGGAAATACAAAAACATTCACTTGTTTCTCTGCAGCAGTATGGCAAACACGGAAATACTCCACGGCTATTGTAAAGTTTTAGAAGCCAGTTTCAAACTAATTCCCTGTTGCAATTCCAGGTTTAAAAGAAAATTCGATTTGGTGTTAGTAATGGACCTTTAATGGAGTTATATCCCCTGAAACTAGTGTTGGACAATCAGAGAAATTTCATAATCGATCTTCGAATCAAACAGAACAATCAAAATCGATCATCAATCGGAAAATATTAGAAATCTTATCTGTCCATACAAATGGTTAGAAAAAAGATGACAAGCCTGATTGTTCTTGCAAAAACTCATAGAATGATAATCTAGGACTTGGTGCCCTACAAGTGCTACATATATTTCTAATTATTCTGGCTCTCAACGTGTACGTTTGATAAGTCAAACTCAAAGTCATACTTCATAAATTCAGGTTATATTGTTCCACAAAGTCTGGTTCCATAACAATAATCAGAAGGTCTCTTCTTGAGCTTATACATTTTTATAATAAATCCAACTTTGTATATAAATATAGCTTTGATTGACTTCATATTTCTTGAGAATGATTTTGTGCTGAGCATGAGATTGTGCTCAAGAAACGTTTATAAGCACGGGGCCAGATAATGACTCGAGTCTAAAAGTCAGATAAAAGCCCTGCAATAGGTTTTTATTAGCTCACCTGGCACAAAGTGCAAGAGTGAGCTATTAGGATTGCATTCCGTCCGTCGTTCGTCCGTCCGTCCGTCCGCCATTTCCTTCAAACATCTCCTCTGAAACCACTGGGCCAATGTAGATGAAACTTTGCAGGGATGTTCCTTGCATGAACCTCTATCAAACTCGTTCAAAGAATTCCATTCCATGCAGAACTCTGGTTGCTATGGCAACAAATAGGAAAAACTTTAAAAATCTTCTCTGAAACCACAAGGCCTAAAGCTTAGATATTTGGCATGTAGCATTGTCTAGTAGACCTCTACCAAGATTGTTCAAATTATGACCCCCAGGTCAAAATTAACCCCACGCGGGTGGTCACTTAGTTTTGCATAGGCTCATATAGGAAAAACTTTAAAAATCTTCTTCTCTGAAACCACAAGGCCTAGAGCTTAGATATTTGGCATGTAGCATTGGCTAGTGGACCTCTACCAAGATTGTTCAAATTGTGCCCCTGGGATCAAAATTGGCCTTGCCCGGGGGGTCACTTAGTTTTACATAGGCTCATATAGGAAAAACTTTAAAAATCTTCTTCTCTGAAACCACAAGACCTAGAGCTTAGATATTTGGCATGTAGCATTGTCTAGTGGACCTCTACCAAGATTGTTCAAATTGTGCCCCTGGGATCAAAATTGGCCTTGCCCGGGGGGTCACTTAGTTTTACATAGGCTCATATAGGAAAAACTTTAAAAATCTTCTTCTCTGAAACCACAAGACCTAGAGCTTAGATATTTGGCATGTAGCATTGTCTAGTGGACCTCTAATAAAATTTTGCCCCTTGAATCTAAATTGACTTTGGCAGGGCGGTCACTTGATTTTAAATAAGCTTATTCAGGAAAAACTTTAAAAATCTTCTCTGAAACCACAGGGCCTAGAGCTTAGATATTTGGCAGGTAGCATTGCCTAGAAGACTTCTTAAAAGTTTGTTCAAATCATACCCCTGGGGTCAGTATTGGCCCCGCCAAGGAGGTCACTTTTTTTACAAAGATGCATATAGGAAAACCTATTTGGTATGTAACATTGTCTTGTGGTCTTCCACCTACTTTGTTCAAATCATACCTCTTGGGTCAAAATTGACCACACCCATTAGGCAAGTAGACTGGTATTCAGGTAAGCAATATAGGGCCATTATGGCCCTCTTGTTTCAATTGCAATATATTATTTATTGAAGAAAAAAAGTGATAATCGATTATTCAAACTCATAATCGATTGAAATGATTATCATGATGAAAGTTTTCCGATCAAATATTCGATCATCGTGACATCACTACCTGAAACTCTTAAGCAGGCCCTTCACATGAACAAACAATTTAATTGATATTAATGAACAAAATGAGGGCCTATTGGCCCTACTGTTAATTTTTGGCTTGACTATTCAAAGAATAGGGAGGCTATTGCACACGCCTAGGCGTCACTGCCTGTGCTGGTTAAAGTTTTTGATAATGCTGATATCCTTTATACTATCAAACATATTTACTTCAAACTTGGCATACTTGTTTGTAATGGCAATATAGACAACTGCAACAAGGCACATAACTCTGTTTACTATATTTGCCCCTTTTTATGCCCCCAAAGGGTGGCATATTAAAATCGCACTGTACGTCCGTTCGTTTGTGTGTCTGCCCTTACATTTTTTCGTATCTGGGCTATAACTTGTCATGCATTGAAAGCTTTTGAAATAACTTTGCACAAATGTTCAGCACATCAAGAAGGTGTGTGGCATGCAAGACCCATGTACCTACCTCAAAGGTCCAGGTCACAATTAGAGTTTGAAGATAATGGAAACCTCTATATTTGCACACATTCGTGTCCGGACTGCAACTTTGTCATGCATTGAAGGATTTTAAAATAACTGCACAAATGTCTAGCACATCAAGACGAACTGTCCCGTTAAGACCCACGTCCCTACCTTAAAGGTCAAGGTCACAGTTAAGAGTTTGAAGGTAATGGAAACTGTATGTATGCACACATTTGTGTCCGGACTATAACTTTGTCATGCATTGATTGATTTAAAAATAACTTGGCACAAATGTTCAGCACATCAAGAGGACATGTCGCGTGCAGTACAGTACAAAGATTTAACATCATTTTTTCACAAGGATACAAATTTTCTCGGGAGTTGCACATTTTTTTTTCTATTCATCAGTGAACTTCAAGATTATGAAATAAAATATGTTTTGCACCGACAAAACCTTCTTACTCATGGGCTTTGAAGTAGGGCATTTTTCAGGTCATCTGTTAGACAATTTTGGCAATAAATGGAAGTCATTACTGTTAGCTATAAAGAAAGAACCTGCATTTCTTTTCTCTTATCTAAAGGTATTTGCAGAGGTAATCTGCTAGCAATGAAGAAATTCAAGAAAAACTGAAATGTTGATTTATAACCTGTATACGTTGTTTTCAAATATTCCCATTATTTTGGTCACCTCAACTTTCAAGGGAGTTTATTCTTTCAGCAAAGGGAAGTAATTTTATTAACAAAATGTTTCAAATATCACTTACAGAAGTTATTTTCAAAATAACTTATACAAGTTACACCCCTGACTGACAAAGCCCAGAGCTTAGATATTTGCAATGTAGCATTGTGTAGAGGGCATTAACAAACAATTTTCCAATCAGGACCCCCATGTCAAAATTGACCCTTTCCGCAACATACTGTTGACTTTGTATAAGAAGTTGTATTATAGCCAATGGTAGCCAGGTGACTGAAGTCATATACATAATTAAGCGCTTGTATTCTTTTATTTTTTTAAGGAAATTGATCTGAAAGATGAAGAGTCCTTGAGGAGAGCCATGCAGTATTCCAATATAGTCATCAATTTAATTGGAAAAGAATATGAGACTCGGTAATGCAATCAATTGTATCTATTATATTGTTTTAAGCTCACCTGGAACAAAGTGCCAGAGTGAGCTATTAAGATCGCATTCCGTCCATCCATCTGTCCATCCGTCCACCATTTCCTTCAAACGACATCTCCTCTGAAACCACTTGTCCAATGTTGATGAAACTTTGCAGGGATGTTCCTTGCATGAAGCTCTATTAAAGTTGTTCAAAGTATTCCATTCCATGCAGAACTCTGGTTGCTATGGCAACAAATAGGAAAAACTTAAAAAATCTTCTCTAAAACCACAAGACCTAGAGATTAGATATTTGGCAAATCATGACCCCTGGGTCAAAATTGACCCTACCTGGGGGACACTTGGTTTTACATAGGCATATATATATGAAAAACTTTAAATATCTTCTTCTCTGAAACCACAAGACCTAGAGATTAGATATTTGACATGTAGAAATGCTTAGTGGACCTCTACCAAGATTGTTTGAATTATGACCCCCAGGTCAAAATTGACCACTCCAGGGGGTCACTTGATTTTACATAGGCTTATCCAGGAAAAACTAAAAATCTTCTTCTCTGAAACCACAGGGCCTAGAGCTTAGATATTTAGCATGTAGCATTGCCTAGTAGACTTCTTCAGAGTGTGTTTAAATCATACCCTTAGGGTCAATATTGGCCCTGCCTAGAGGGTCACTTGTTTTACAAAGATGCATATAGGAAAACCTATTTGGTATGTAACATTGTCTTGTGGTCTTCCACCTACTTTGTTCATATCATGCCTCTTGGGTCAAAGTTGACCACACCCATCAAGCAAGTGGACTTGTATTCAGGTGAGCGATATAGGGCCATCATGGCCCTCTTGTTTCATTAAGAGTACTCCGATTAAAATCATTAAATTTAGCAGTCAGAGATTTTCGTTTTTATATATGAAAGCTGTGGTCCTGTACATTCTAGGTACAGTATCAATTAATAGTTTTGTATTTAGCTCACATGAATACAAATGGTGAGCTTATGTGATGTCCAGCATACGTCGTCTGTCATAAAAAGTTGCTTCTGAGGACATCCTAAACTTCTGGTCTGATCTGGAAATTATTTTGCACAGATGTTGGCTGGATGACCGTTTGCAAAAAAGTGCTCAGGCCATTTCACTCTGTTGCTTAACATGGCCTGTAAGACATCTACATGTATCTTGGTCCTATAAGATCTACATAGCAATATTACATCCAATCTGCTCTCTAGACTTGAACTCAGGTGAACATTTTATTGGCAATGTATAAATGTCTGATATATTTCTTCATAGTCATACCACATTCAATGATGTACATGTTGAGGGACCTCGAAAGATTGCACGCATTGCAAAGGAACTTGGCGTTGAAAAATTAGTACACATGTCAGCAATGGGTGCAGGAAAAGAGTCAAACTTTATTCTGAAAGGAGGATCAAAGTTTTTAAAATCTAAGGTAAGTTCAGGATAAGAATTGTGACAGTGTCATGTGTGAGATCCTCACTGTGTTACTGTGCATACACAACTGTACTATTTGACTTAACTGGTAGACGTGCAGACTTTGTTAGGCTATTGTGCCACATAAGTATTGTACGTCACTGTTAAAACAGGAGATTATAAACCATAATACTGATTATAGTAACGTATGTGTGCAGTACGTGTTGGCAGAAAACCCTGAGCTGAACACTATTGAGCAAACAGGTTTACAGATATAAATTCAAAGATGAAGACGAGCCAAGACTGTGAGCCAGCGCCACATATGCAGACTGTGTACTTGTTCAAGGATGAAATATGAGATGGCAGTTCTTGAGGGAAGTGTAATTAACATGTTATTAAGTCTCCTACTGGTTAAAGACCATAGGGTACGCGGTTCCATCCGTCAGTCTGGCTTTGTGACAGTGTGTGCTCAATTTATTACAGTATGAAGGTGAGCTGGCAGTACGGGAAGAGTTTCCAGAGGCAATTATCATGAGACCAGCAAAGATCTGTGATCTCAATGACAAACTGTTGACCTACTATACAAAATCTCGTAAGTATTCTCTTATTTCATGTTTTAGGTTCAAATGATTAATGTTGTTGTCTGCAATTGATTCAAATGACTTCTTCTCAAAAACCATTGCATGGAAAAAGTCATCAAACTTGGCCAAAAGCATCCTAGCATTGAGCTGTCTTAAATTTGTTCAAATGGTTCCGGTTGACTGAACAGGTTATAAGGACAATTCTCATTTTGAGTAGTGATCTTACATTTAAAAGTTTCCACCTTATTAATTCACAGTGCATTGACCTAAAGTTTTCAAACTTGCTAGAGTTAAAGATTATGTAGAGTAAATGATCCCTTTTGATTTTGAGATCACCATTTTTGGATCACAAGGTCAAAGTTCAAGGTCCAAGTGACTGGGTTTAAAAAAGGTTTTGCTCAATATCTTAACAATGCTTTGATCTAAGGTCTTCAAACTTGCTAGGGTTATGGTCATGAAGAGTAGATGTCAGTGGGTCAAAGGTCAGTGTTGCAGTGATTTTGTTGAATCAGCAGTTTCTTGCATTGCTGTTCTTGGAGGGCATTATGTGTTATACAAACACTTGGTATAATTCATAATTACGAAACTCAAGTGTAGCAACCAAAGGTTAATTGTATAACAAAATAATGAATGTTTGTAGCTGCCATTGTAATTGCAGTAACTATTTGAAGTATTTCAGGTCTGGCTTTTGGGTAATGGAAATATTTAGCTCACCTGGTTCAAAGTGTCAGAGTGAGCTATTAGGATCGCATTCCATCCGTTGTACGGCGTATGTCCGTTAACATTTTCCTTCAAACGACATCTCCTCTGAAACCACTAGGCCAATGATGATATAACTTGGCAGGGATGTTCCTTGCATAAAGCCCTTTTATAATTGTTCAAATAATTCCATTCCATGCAGAAATCTTGTTGCCATGGCAACGGAAAGGAAAAGGTTTGAAAATCTTCTCACAAACATGAAGGCCTAGAGCTTAGATATTTGGCATTACCTAGTAGACCTCTATCAAGAGTGTTCAAACTATGACCCCAAATTCAAAATTGACCCCGCACGGGGATCACTTGTTTTTACATAGGCTTATATAGGAAAAATCATCTCCTTTGAAACCACAAGGCCTAGAGCTTAGATATTAAGCATGTGGGATTACCTATTGGACCTCTACTAAGATTGCTCATATTATGACCCCGGCTCAAAATTGACTCCGCCTGGGGATCTCTTGATTTTACATAGGTTTATATAGGAAAAACTTTAAATATATTTATCTCTGAAACCATAAGGCCTAGAGTTTAGATATTTGGCATGTATCATATCCTAGCAGACCATCTTTCAAGAATGCTCAAATCATGTCCACATCAGGTCAAAATTGACCCATTCTGCTATTGATGACCTTGTATTGTAGCTAATGGTAGCCAGGTGAGGGATATAGTGCTATCTTGGCCCTCTTGTATTAATTATGATCCGATTTAGAATATTTCATTTACAGTTTCAAAGGATTTTAGAGCAACTTCAACATTTTCAAAACAACTTGTGTGCTATTGTAAAGTGTGGTATTTATATGACACTATTTTGTATTTCAGCAAGAGTACACTATCACTACAATGTTGGTAATACTGTAATTAGCAGAGTGTTACCAGTGTTAAAAGGTGAAGTCATTAGGATGCCAGTTAGAGTAAGATATTATTATTATTTACAGTCTAACCTATTATGCCTCCCGAAGGGTGGCATATTAAAATTGCACTGTCTGTCCGTCTGTCTGTGCGTCCCCACTTACAATTGGTGTCCGGACTGTAACTCTGTCATGCATTGAAGGATTTTAAAATAACTTGGCACACATGTCTAGCACATCAAGACGACATGTCGCATGCAAGACCTACATCCCTACCTCAAAGGTCAAGGTCACACTTGGAGTATGAAGGTTATGGAATCCTCTATATATGCACACATTCGTGTCCGGACTGTAACGCATTGTCATGCATTGAAGGATTTTAAAATAACTTGGCACAAATGTCTAGCACATCAAGACGTACACTTAGAGTTTGAAGGTAATGGATTCCTCTATATATGCATATATGCACACATTCGTGTCCGGACTGTAACTTTGTCCTGTATCGAAGGATTTTAAAATAATTTGGCACAAATGTCTAGCACATCAAGTGGACGTGTCGCGTGCAAGACCCACATCCCTACCACAAAGGTCAAGGTCACACTTAGAGTTTATAGGTAATGGAATCCTGTATATATGCATACATTTGTGTCCGGACTATAACTTTATCATGCTTTGAAGGATTTTAAAATAACTTGGCACAAATGTCTAGCACATCAAGTGGATGTGTCGCGTGCAAGACCCAAGTCCCTACCTCAAAGGTCAAGGTCACACTTAGTGTTTAAAGTGACATTATGCTCATCTTACTGCACATAGTGTATTTTTTTTGAAATTTTTTAAAAAAAATTTTTTTTTTTTTTTAATTATATTTTTTAACTAATATTAATGCAGCTTTGAACTTGGTGCTTTGAAATTGAAGAAAGGACATCCTCCCTTAGGCCTGTGTTATTAGTGTTGCTTGGCAGTGGAAGGGAAGCAACTCCGACATGCATTTGTTTATTTCTTAAATTGACTCTCCCAGTCAAAATAGGAAAAGTAATATTTGGAAAGTTATTATTTTGTACTGGTAGCAGGAAAAGTTTGTTGTATTGGGTCAAAAGTTATTATTTCCTCTACCCTTTTCACACACACCTATTTCAGCTGGAATTTTACTTTAAGAAAATGTGCATAATGTCACTTTAAAGTAATGGAAAACTGTATGCATGGTTACTCTGTCATGCATGGAAGGATTTTAAAATTACATAGCACATTTATTGAGCACATGGAGAGGACACAGACTGTGAGGCACCTCTTTCGGGGGGATTCGTCACTTGTGAGGGACAGCTCTTGTTATAGTTGTCATCGAAGGGACTGAATGTGAGTGGACTATATGGAGAAGTGATTTTTAAATTTTAAACTTTACAATGTATGAATGTATGAGGGTCCTGCAAAAAGTTTTGTCATTAATGGGATTTAATAGATTTATATCAGATATATTTTATAAGGCTTCACTGCATCTCAATTCTATTTTTCAATAGCTACTGGTGCCCGTTTATTAGCTCACCTGGTTACGCCAGGGTGAGCTTTTCTAATTGATGATTGTCCGTCGTCCGTCAACATTTTGATTCAAATGACATCTCCTCTGAAACCACTAGGCCAATGTTGATAAAACTATGCAGGAATGTTCCTTGCATGAAGCTCTACCAAAATTGTTCAAAGAATTCCATTCCATGCAGAACTCTGGTAGCTATGGCAACAAATAGGAAAAAACTCGTCTCTGAAACCATAAGGCCTAGAGCTTAGGTATTTGGCATGTAGCATTGTCTAGTGGGCCTCTACCAAGATTGTTCAAATTATGACCCCCGGGGGCAAGTCAAAATCCCCCCCCCGCGGTGGTCACTTAGTTTTGCATAGGCTTTAAATAGGAAAACTTTAAAATCTTCTTCTCTGAAACCACAAGGCCTAGAGCTTAGATATTTGGCAGTACATGTCTAGTGGACCTCTACCAAGATTGTTCAAATTATGACCCCTGGGTCAAATACCCGGGGGTGGTCACTTAGTTTTGCATAGGCTTTATATAGGAAAAACTTTAAAAATCTTCTTCTCTGAAACCACAAGGCCTAGAGCTTAGATATTTGGCATGTAGCATTGTCTAGTGGACCTCTACCAAGATTGTTCAAATTATGACCCCTGGGTCAAAATTGACCCCGCGGGGGTGGTCACTTAGTTTTGCATAGGCTTTATATAGGAAAAACTTTAAAAATCTTCTTCTCTGAAACCACAAGGCCTAGAGCTTAGATATTTGGCATGTAGCATTGGCTAGTGGACCTCTACCAAGATTGTTCAAATTATGACCCCTGGATCAAAATTGACCCCACACAGGGTGTCACTTAGTTTTACATAGGCTTATATAGGAAAAACTTTAAAAATCTTCTTCTCTGAAACCACAAGGCCTAGAGCTTAGATATTTGGCATGTAGCATTGCCTAGTAGATCTCTTCAAAGTTTGTTCAAATTATGCCCCTGGGGTCAAAATTGACCTTGCCCGGGGGGGTCACTTGTTTTACAAAGATGTATATAGGAAAACCTATTGTATATAACATTATCTAGTGATCTTCCACCAGGCAAGTGGACTTGTACCAAGGTGAGCGATATAGGGCCATCTTGGCCCTCTTGTTGTTTTATTGTTTTTTTTATGCCCCGAAGGGTGGCATATTAAAAATCGCACCGCCTGTCCGTCCGTCCGTCTGTCCGTCCGTCCGTGCGCCCCCACTTACAATTCGTGTCCGGACTGTAACTTTGTCATGCATTGAAGGATTTTAAAATAACTTGGCACACATGTCTAGCACATCAAGACGACGCCTGTCGCGCGCAAGACCCACATCCCTACCTCAAAGGTGAAGGTCACACTTGGAGTATGAAGGTTATGGAATCCTGTATATATGCACACTTCGTGTCCAGACTGTAACTTTGTCTGCATTGAAGGATTTTAAAATAACTAGGCACACATGTCTAGCACATCAAGACGACGTGTCGCGTGCAAGACCCACGTCCCTAGCTCAAAGGTCAAGGTCTACTTAGAGTTTGAAGGTAATGGATTCCTCTATATATGCATATATGCACACATTCGTGTCCGGACTGTAACTTTGTCATGCATTGAAGGATTTTAAAATAACTTGGCACAAATGTCTAGCACATCAAGCGACTTGTCGCGTGCAAGACCCACGCCCTAGCTCAAAGGTCAAGGTCCACTTAGAGTTTGAAGGTAATGGATTCCTCTATATATGCATATATGCACACATTCGTGTCCGGACTGTAACTTTGTCATGCCTTGAAGGATTTTAAAATAGTATGGCACAAATGTCTAGCACATCAAGACGACGTGTCGCGTGCAAGACCCACATCCCTACCACAAGGTCAAGGTCACCTTAGAGTTTATAGGTAATGGAATCCTCTATATATGCATACATTTGTGTCCGGACTATAACTTTTATTATGCTATGAAGGATTTTAAAATAACTTGGCACAATGTCAGCACATCAGCGGATGTGTCGTGTGCAAGACCCAAGTCCCTACCTCAAAGGTCAAGGTCACCTTAGTGTTTAAAGTAATGGAATACTGTATGCTGATTACTCTGTCATGCATGGAAGGTTTTAAAATTACATAGCACATTTATTGAGCACATGGAGAGGACCAGACTGTGAGGCACCTCTTTCGGGGGCATTCGTCACTTGTGAGGCTCTTGTTCAAATTACTTTTTAAATGACAGAGATATTTAACTTTGAAATATTTGTAGTCTTATACACTGACAATTTTACAATTCACCTTGTAACCTGAAGGAAAACACTGAAATTTGTGGCTACATAAAATATCCCTTTAGGCTTGGTATAAATGCTAACCAGATGTTTGGGTATACAGAATTTAGGTGGAATACAGCTTTTAAAGCTGGGAAATCGCCTGTCAAAGATGACACCCGCCTTGGTAGACATAAAACCTCTATTACTAAGGCAAACATGGCTGCTGTTAAGGCTGTGGTGGAACAAGATGCCCGCTTGTTGGTGAAAAAAATAGCAAATAGTACTGGCATATCAGAAGGCAGTGTGCAAACTTTTCTGAAGAAGCATACCACCCGGTGTGCGTAGTCTGTCTGTCTGCCTACCATTTCCTTCAAACAACATCTCCTGAAACCACTGGGCCAATGTTGATGAAACTTGGTTGGGATGCTTTTTGCACAAAGCTCTATCAAATCTGTTCAAAGAAATCCATTTTGTACAGAATTCTGGTTGCTATGGCAACAAATAGGAATTTTTTTAAAATCTTTCTCTTAAAAAACCACAGTGGATCTCTACCAAGATTGTTCAAAGCTTGACTCCTGGGTAAAACTGACGTTGGCAGCGGGGTAGAAAAGTTTTAAAATCTTCTTCTCTGAAACCACAAGGTCTAGAATTTGATCCTGTCTGCTGTTTGTGACCTTGTATTATAGCCAATGGTAGCCAGATGAGCAATCTTGGCCATCATGTTTAAACATTGACCAACTCTTTCAGATTAAAGATGTAGCACAAGGCATAGTAAATGCATTGAAAGATCCAGAGGCTGTTGGCCAGACATACCAGTGTGTAGGGTAAGATAACAGTTTCTGTGGAATTCATATTTTGTAAATTGATTTTCATGAAATGAATATGAAAAATATTTGCTTATGTATGTGTTTGTTGTTTAGCAGCTTGTGGTATACTGACATAGCCATCACTTTTCCGTGCTTGTGTTAGTCCTTCCGGATGACCTTGTCTGGGCTGTAACTTTACCATGCATTGAATGATCTTGAATTCACATAGCAGACTTGTTCACCACAATGGGACACCGTACCCATGCAAGACCTAAATCTAGAGCTCGAAGGTCAAGGTCACAAATATAGCTCAAGGGTAGAAAAAGAACACTTGAGACCTGGTCTCGGCTGTATCTTCCTCATGCATGGAAGGATTCTAAATTCACTTGGCACAGAAAACTGTTCACTACAATGGGATTGCATGTTCTGTTCAAGACCGGATCTGTAGCTCAAAGGTCAAGGTCACACTAAGAGATAAAAGGTAGAAGGTGTTCAAATCATACCCACAGGGTTATATTTAGAAATGTTGTATGGTAGAAATGCTACTTTTATGTTAATTTGTGAAATGCCATAACAATTGTTAAGCTGAAACTGGTTCTTCAATATTTGAGAGGTGGGGAAATTTTTATGATATAATTACATCATGTAATTTTACATGTACAGTCAAACCTGTGTTAAAGGCCACCTCTAAATAGAGATCACCCTGTAAATAAAGACCAGTAGGGATATCACCGTGCACTACTCATTTATAGTAGACACACCTGTGAATAAAGACCACCTGCAAACAAAGACCAATTTTGTAGCTTCCCAACAGTGGTCTTTGTTCACAGGTAGAGAAAACACATGAGAATTGTTTTGGTACATCTATGATCAGACTTTTGAAGTAACTACTCCATTTACTAAATTGAAGTTTGTTACTTGGATTAGAAGCTGCCAGTTGATTCGAAGATGTCAAAGGTCCTCAAAACAACTTGTGGTTATTCACAAAAAGTGACTATTATCAACAACTTATTTTGTTAGCTCACCTGGCACAAAGTGCCAGAGTGAGCTATAAGGATTACTCACTATCCGTTTTCCTTCAATACACATCTGTGAAACCATTATGTCAATGTTGATCAAATTTGGCAGGGGTGATCCTTGCTTGAAGCCCTATCATAGTTGTTCAAATAATACGATTCTATGCAGAACTCTGGTTGCCATGGCAATGGACAGGAAAAACTATAAAACTCTTCTTCTCAAAAACAGGAAAGCCCAGAGCTTAGATATTTGGCATGTGACATTGTGTTTCAACCTCTTCCAAGATGTGCAAATTATGTCCCTTTGGTCTAAACTGACCCCTGCATGGGGGTCACTTGAATCTTTTAAAACAGAAATGTGACTAAAAATAGCATGGCAAGGGGGCAAATTCAAATGACTATTTCCCATTGTGACATAAGGTTAACAGAAAATGGGGGAAATTTTGATCAAGTGACTGAAGTGTTGATTTCTGCCTGTGGAATATTGTTTGATTGACTTTAGCAGGTGGGTTGGGAAGACGCCTCACTCGTCTGTCCAGAATAACCTTGACATACTCGATTGGGTTGAGATCAGGACTTTTAGTGGGCCAGTCATTAATGATGGTCATTCCTCTTTTCAATAACAATGCCAACATCTTGATTTTTCAGCATGATTATGCCAAATCTCATACAGCTAGAGAAACTGTAAATTTTCTTGAAACAAATGACATTGATGACTGGCCTGCTGGAAGTCTTAATAAGAGGTGGTCATACCCATTATTAAGTGTTATTATTTCCCATTTTCTGTTGATGTTTGGCCATTATTCTGGCACCAAATGATGCATCATGGAACATTCTTTAAACACATATATAAAAATTATTACCCCTGATTTGTTTTTCATCCAGCAATGTTCAAGGCAAACTAATGGAAGTGTCTTATTTTGTGTAGTATATATAGGGAAAACTGTATAATCTTTTCTGAAACCAAAATGTCTAGAGCTTAGATATTTAGCATGTAGCATTGTAGTGGACCTCTGATCAAGATTGTTCAAATTATGATCTTTGGGTCAAAATTCACCCCTAACTGACTTGACATAGGTTTATATAGGCAAAACTTCAAAACTCCTCTTCAGAACCATGAATACTTAGATGTTAATTTATCCCAGAGCTTAGTCTAATAGATATTAAACGTGTAACATTGCCTAGTGGACCTCTGTCAAGATTATTCAAATTGTGACCCCCGGGTCAAAATTGACCCCTCCTTTGGGGTGACTTGATCTTACATAGGCCTATGTAGGCAAAACTTCCAAACTCTTCTCGGCTCAGAGCTTAGAATTTTTAGATATTTGGAATGTAGCATAATGTAGTGGATCTCTATGAATTTTGTCTCTGCTAATGTTGACCTTGTGTTATAGCCAATGGTAGCCAGGTGAGCGATATAGGGCCATCTTGGCCCTCTTGTTTTATTTTCAGTCCTCGTGCGTACTACCTGAAACACTTAATGGCATTTATGTTTATGTGTCAAAACAGAAGAATCTATATTTGCGAGAGAAGGTATCTAATCAGACTAAAGTAAGTTGATTTCTTGAATCATGTTCTTCTCATCAACTGAGAGCAAACATTGGAAATGTTATCATAGCTTCACTCATCTCATCGTCTTACAGGTTCTGTTTAATTTACTGACAGTAATAACTGAAAGGGGATTTCTCTTGATAGGACTGAATTTTATGCAGCTTTTCATTGGCGTAGCTCTTGTAACTGAATATAATGGCCTTTTTAATTTGTCAGTATTTAGTGCAATGCTGATTGATAATATTGTCTCAGAATGTCTTTAAACATCAGAACTGACATATTTGACACAATTCTGGCTGTTCTTTTGTTGCATCCTGTTGGTGTCCAGTTTCTGAAAATTTTCATGCAATAACATCTAGTACAGTACTGCCAAAGGTAATTTTTACAGCTGAACCCCAACCGGAATCATACTTGACCCTTACAGAGCTGTTATAACCGTATGTTACCATTCACTGCAAGTAAAAAAAGCATTTACGAACTGAAACGAAGCTTTCAATGAACATTTCCATCATACTGGTCGCAGGAAGTAACCAGTAGGTATCTAGCAGGGCCTTATATGTAAATTGGTTATCTGAAATCAGATTTGAGAATTTATTCATTATATTTTTGCATACTGGTATTTTTAGTATATGGGTTAAATAACAACAGTCCAAATGCACGGACAGGAGCCATCAGTCCAGTGAACGGTCTGGTCAATGGTTATGGACCCGTATAGCCAAAGTTGTGCATAAACGAACCTCAAACTTAATGAAATTGCAAAAATTGTAAAATTTACTGTTTGCAGTACTGTAACAATTCTCAGCGGATACCTTCACTGACATGAATAAATGTGAAAGGGGGTACTGAACCAGAAGTTAATTTAGACATTTTGTTGCTACAGGTTGAAAGCCATAATCCATGAAAAGCGATTTCAAACAATAGGATTTCCCAATCCACGCATGACTTTAGACATGTTAGAAAAGGTACGTATAATTCTTACCCTACCTTTGTATTTAGGTGTTCAGTTTTTTTTTGTTAAAAAATGTCTGTCAGGTAAGACAACTCATTTCCTGTATTTCTGTGTGGAAAAGTTAAACTATATATTTTTTCCTCATAAGCCTACAGTAGCCCTAAAGTTACATGAGATTTCTTAATTACAAAAAATAAAATGTAACAAGAGTGTCAAATTGTCACAAAATAGGCCCGTCAGAGAGGGTGTAGCACAGTATCTGGTAGTCATAGGTCTTGTAAAACCTGTTTAAACCATACAGACGACAAGGTTAATTCACCTGTTAAAACTAGAGAGCCGACAGTTTTTAGCTCGACTATTCGAAGAACAAGGAGGCTATTGCACTCGCCCCGGCGTCGGTGTCGGCATCTGCTTTGGTTAAAGTTTTTTATGAAGTCAAATATCTTGAATATTATCAAAGGTATTGACTTGAAACTCAAAATATATCTTAACTATCAACATTTACACCTGAGGAAACAATGCCCATAACTCTGTTTTGATTTTTGACAGATTTATGCCCCTTTTTAACTTAGAATTTTTGGTTAAAGATTTTTATAAAGTCAAATATCTTGAATACTATCGAACATATCGACTTGAAACTTAAAATGTACGATTACTATCAACATCTTCACCACTGTTTTTTTATTTTTGACATATTTATCCCTTTTTTTAACTTAGGAATTTTTTCACAGTTTTAACCAGACTGAAATACTCAAGATGGCTTATTTTTGAAATGTCTGCAGCAGTTATGCGTTTTTAATTTTATGCATATCAATTTTGAAATGTTACAAAGTTATTCATGATCAAATATACAAGGTCATGTATTTCTTTGAAATTATCCCCCCCTCCTCCCTCCATCCAGTTGGCTTACAGGATCCAGGGTAAGGCTTTGACTGTAATGTACATTTACAGAGGTCTTTGAATAAGTTTAATATCTTTGACCTTAATTCTTATAGACAATTACACAATACACCAGTCCTGTTCTTAGACAAAAAAAAATTTTACTGACAAGCTTTCGAATAGTCAAGCGTGCTGTCATGAGACAGCTCTTGTTCAATATTTCAAGGGACATAATCCAAAAGTGCTTTTAGGCGATTTTGCTGGTCATTGAACTTTGCATGACCTGTTCACAAATATTTTCACCAAGTTTGGTTAAGATTGGATGAAAGCTGTTTGATGTAGAGCTTGGCCAATTTTGGATAATTCAAGGGCCATGAAAAGGAAATATTATTTATACCCCCCGAAACGAAGTTTGGGGGGGGGGGGGGGTATATAGGAGTCACACGGTGGTTGTGGTCAGGCGGTCTATTGCATTTTACTTGTCTGGAGCATAACTTGAAAACTACTAGTTGGAATTTAATACAAATTCATACAATGGTCGAGCACATTGAGAGGAAGTACAGTGCACAAGAACCATAACTCCATCTTGACTCATTACAGAGTTATTACCCTTTGTTACTTTTCCTTGTCAGGAGCATAACTTGAAAACTACAAGTTGGAATTCAATACAACGGTCAAGTACATTGAGAGGAAGTGCAGTGCACATAACTCTTTCATTACAGAGTTATTTCCCTTTGTTACTTTTCCTTGTCCGGAGCATTACTTGAAAACTACTGGTTGGAAGTCAATACTACTGCATACAGTGGTCTAACACAATGGGAGGAAGTGCAGTGTATAAGAACCATAACTCTATCTTGAACCATTACAGAGTTATTGCCCTATGTTACTTTTCTTGTCCGGAGCATAACTTGAAAACTACTGGTGGGAATTCAATACAACTTCATACAATGGTCAAGTACATTGAGAGGAAGTGCAGTGCACAGGAACCATAACTCTTGACTCATTTTAGAGTTATTGCCCTTTGTTACTTTTCCTTGTCCAGAGTTTTACTTGAAAACTACTAGTTGGAATTCAATACAACTCCATACAATGGTCTAGCACAATGAGAGAAAGTGCAGTGAACAAGAACCATAACTCTATCTTGACAAATTACAGAGTTATTGCCAAGAACAATATATCTCTTTATTTGTGGTTCGTTTTTACGAAAATTTCGCTATGAAATATATCATTTTAATGAAATATTATTTCGTAATTAGGGAATATTAATTTATGAAAAGTATTTTGTATGAAACACAGCATAGTATTTATTTACCACTGGAAGACTTCATACTTCAGCAGCATTTTAAATGCCTCAAGACAAATTAACCAGGACACTTTCCAATTGGTCCTTTTCAGTGATTTGCCTCAGTTCGGGGGGTTATAAATGCATGAAATTTGTTTGCTTTTTCTTTTTAAAACTTGATATGTAATTGTTTCTATGACTTGCTACTTTACAGGAAACCGTTTCAGAGGAGCTGGATCCCAGCCTGCCTACTCTAGAAGATCTAGGTGTCACTCCCGAAAACATAGAGGGGATTGTAGAACATATATACAAAGCTTCTCTCAGTGCAGGAGCATTTCGTGAAAAATCTATCAGTCCACCTGAACCGGCTCCTCTACCCATACAGTTTACAACTCTACAGGGTGTGTAAACAGTGTAAAAGATATTGTAAAGTGAATTCTAAGGAACAATTAGTGTGTAGTGGGGTACTGTGACAGCCTGAATTGGCAGATTTATTTTCACTTTTAGACGGCAAGATGAATTTAACATAGCACTGCACAAAGCTTTAGAAAATAGCAGCATATGCTGTGGAATTGTGATAGATGGAGCAAGTTATTGAGCGAAATTTATTTTGAAGTTCGAATAATAGAAAAGCTACATTGAATGTAGAAGAACCAACTAAAATTATTAAGCGACATGTTCTTGCTGTTCATCTTGAACAAAGAAAGATCAAGTGTTTTAAGTTACTATAGGTGACAGGAACCGGATTTGGGTGCTACTACCAAGTCACTGTTAAAGAGGTCAGTGCATTTGTACAAAATGTGCTTTATTTAATGCATACAATAAATGTTGAATTTACAATATGATGTTTGTTGCTGTAATCTTTCATATCTGTTATTAGGTCAGCACTTTTACAGTTGGATGTGAACATTTTAATGCTTGAAAGAAAATAAATATTTGAGAAAGTCCATTTTGTTACTCCATGGTTCGCACAGGCCTTGAAAAGTACTTGAATTCTGTGCTGAGAAAAAGTCCTTGAAAAGTACTTGAATTTGAAAAAAAAAATAGTGAATTTCTTTAAAAAGTCATTGAATTGGTATGTTCCGCGTAAAAAACCTCCAAAATAATTGTAGCATGCCTTAAAATGACGAGAAAACAGTCTTATCTTTTTCTGTATGAGTCTATCGAACCTACTCGCATGTGATGCATCAACTACGTACCGGATTCGGGAATTTAGACACACTTGCTTCCGGAGTGATTTCCTTTTTCCAAAAGTCATGGTCGCGGAAAATTTGTGAAATTTAGCCGAAATAAGTGCATTTTTTCATCGACATTGCTCACGAATGATAGTTATAAGCATGGAAAAAGGATTTTTAGGGGGAACAAACGCAAGTGTACTTGCGTTGTGTTGGATATACTTATAGACAGCGCATTATGGGCGAAAGTGCGTTGAAGAGTCGTCAACGAGAAGAAAAGCATTTATAAACAAAATCTGACAAATTAACGTTCCAATGAGTCAATACAGTCGTTCCTCATGACAAAAATCCAGATTTGAATAAGTAAATATTAAGATTATCAACAGGTATTTTGCATGATATTAATTTGAATAACAAAGAAACATATTACATCGAGTTCCAAATATGATTTAAGGCGACATTAGACTATCCCGACATGAAGTCAGATTTTGCGCATCATTTTAGTCCTTGAAAATTAGAAAAAGTCCTTGGAATTTTGTCTCAGAACATCTGTATGAACCATGTACTCTCAGTACTACCATTCAATGTTCAGATCATGGGCGAAATGTTTGTAGCCAATGAGGCAATTTTCTTATAATCAAAGGCACGCAATTCTGCATAATCCAGTGGCTTATGGGAATGTTCACATTTAAGGATTTTAGAAGAAACGAGTGCACTACAGCATTGAAATGGCAAGATATAATTTCAGCTCGTCTGAGCACAGTCTTCACGGTCAGCTATAGATTGTGGTCACTTTTATGTCAGCTGTCATCAGTTCATAATGAAGTTGTGAACACTCTTGATGCTCTATTTGAGATGCTGGGTTATATGAGGGAGGGGGGAGTCAAACAGTGGATACCCCTGAAGCTGTCCAACGACATTGTGCTTGCCTGTTGTTCGTATTTCGTTGAGCAATTGTTAGCAGCTGCTGGGTAACAAAGGCTTAAGAAACATAAAAATGTGTGAGGTGATGCAGCTGTTGTGTGCTTGTCTGCTTTGGTTGCCATCTGTACTATAAGGCAGTTTGATGCAAGGAGTTTGACATGTCTTAAGCAGCTATGTAACACATATTAGAAGAACACATTAACACTAAACAGTGACAACACTTTATTTTTCAACAAACAAATCCATCAACAACAACTGAACAGAATTAAACAATAAATAGAAAACCTAAAATAAATAATATGCTTTTTCTAAAAAGAAAAAAAAAGCATCACTTTTTTTTCGAAAATCTTGTACACAACCACTAAAACAAAATCCTTGACTGAACTATATTCGAGTACTGTACCAATATGTCTAAAACCATACAAACTTTAAATAATGCAGTACAAGGTACCAGGTACACAAGTTTTCCATGAGGGAATTGCAAAATGGTTTCTGTATCCAATTTCTATATGAAACAATTTTAACTTTAATCTTATGACCTGGACTATAAGCTATTGTAATGCGTAGATTTTACAATTTTAAAACTCTTGACTAGAGAAGTCATGCTGAAAATGTCTTGCAACAGTAATGTGGAATTTGATTTAGACCAACTGGAATGTAGATTGAGCACATTTTGAACAAGGCAGACATTGAATCAAATTCTTAAGCTTCAGTGTGAATGATACATTAATGCATCTTAATTCCACCGGTATTTCATGTACATGTATGTTCAATTCTGTTTTATACATGTATAGTGTTCCAGTTGACAACAGGTGTATTTTACATCAGTTCAACTTTAACAAACTTCTACCTTTTAATGTTCTAAACACAGATCTGATAAAACAATAAATATGAAAATACCTAAACAAACTACTCTCGGCTAACACGGCACAGCTACCGGTATGTAAAAGCCGTTTTAAAAATACTTTCAATCAGAATTACATTCTAAAACTCTAAAAAAATGTTCACAATATTTAAGTATTTGAAGAAATATATTAATTAAACTAATAACTCGATTAAATTAATATAAATTGTCCCGAAAGCTGTACTGAGAAGATACTTAAATTCCAAACAAGATTTATTTTTACTTGGCACCATTTTTATTCACTTCAGTAACTTTTCACATCAGATGAACACATTTTGTCTTATATACCAATTAAGTGGTTATTTCTGCAGTCAGAAAGAGCACCTCAAAAATAAAAGTCAGCAGACTATTTCACGTTATTTTCATTCACAAACCTGTGTCCTATTCTATGACACATAGTGAGAAATATTGGTATACCTCCTTATCATTTATATTTAGTTTTTTAAAGTTTGATACTGAATAAAACGTGTCAGACCGTGGGTCTTAACGGTATATAATTAGAATTTTGCCATGTAACAGATTTGTTTGAAACTTTTACATCTGATCATTTACACTCATTTATGTTCACTTGGCGCTTAATTGAAGGAAGACTTTCACTGGAGGTATTTTTAAAATTTGATTTCCCTATCCTGGTTGCCCAACCAAGATAGAGTTATTTTATCATAAGTAAAAATTTGATACACATACTTTGCCTAAGGAAAGATATAAATATAAGACCTATTGTATTATATTTGTGAAATATTTGCATTAAAAATTATATATTTAGATGGAATTCATTAGAAATTCAAGTTTGAAAAGAAATTATTACCTATCTTGGGTGCGCACCCCAAGATAGATTGGAAATAAATGAATTCAGAAGCTAAAAGTTTGAAAAGAAATTATTACCTCCCTTTACCTATCTTGGGTGCGCACCCCAAGATAGATTGGAAATAGATGAATTCAGAAGCTACATGTAGGTTTAAAACTTGCATTTTGGTTCAGAATGTTAAAATATTTGTATATCTATCCAATTCAAATGTAAAAGTAGAAATTATATTGAAATAAAAAAGAAATACTCAACGTTTTAAATACTTTCATATTAAAGGGGAGTAACAACAAAATTTTATAAAAGTTAATAAAATGTAATTTTCTGACGGGGATCTTACTCTATGTAATGGGTCTTTTTGTTCATTAAATAAATCTCTAACAGAATATACAAAAAGTGAAAATTGTCATAAAATGTTGCTTAAAAGTAATTGACCACCTTCAAGCTAAAAAGATTTTCCAAGTTTGGGTCACTGTGACCGTGACCTTTGACCCCCAAAACAGTAGGGATCATCTACATGTTGCAGGAAACCTTCTGAGCAAGCTAGATGAAAGTTGAATGAAAACTGTGACCTTTAGAGTGTTATCAATGAAATCCATTAGGTCACTGTGACCATGACCTTTGACTCCCTGACTTCAGAAACAATAGGATCACCTACAAGTTGCAAGAATCCTAACAAGCAAGTTTCATGAAAGAATGTTATCAGGGAAAAGTTAACGGACAGACATCCGACGGGTAAACAACTATGGTATAAACTAAAACCGGCAGAATTTGGATTCCGCAGACTGAATAAACCACTTGCACAGTTACTATAATTAACAGTTCACTGATATTTCCAAACTATATGCAAACTGTGTTGTTTCTTAAACTGCTTTTTGAACTGGAGCTGTAACTTCATCGACTTTGCTTCTGTTTTAACCTACATTCTGCCATTGTTACTGCTATCCATTTACAGAGATCTACACTGACTGTTTTGGGGAAAAGACAAACTTCATTCTGTAAGGATGAAACTGCCTGCATCTCAACTGGATCTCCTTTTGATGTAAGGTTCACTGAACAATAACGCCCCAGTCTGCAGTCATTACCACTCTCATGAAACTGTATTGATCTTGTAGATTTCTGAGGAAAGAAAATAATATTCGAGTTGTAGTGAAATCAGATACACTTGTCTTGGTACAGAGTTAACAAGACGAAACGCTTTGGTGCAGTCTGAACTAAGGGAAACTGTCAACTAAGCACACCTTATGTTAGTTGCAAAACATAACTTTTCAATAAAACCGCTTCAGTCTAAAATTAAAGGAAAACTAGAGCTATCACTAAATGTGATTAATACCCCCAAAAGGATTGCTTTATAAACTGAAGAAGTTCGTAGTAACATAATACCTTGCAAACAAAAAATAAAAGAGATATTGTTCTTAGAAGTTCCTCTCATTGTGAATGACCATTGTATGAAGTTGTATTGAATTCCAACTTGTAGTTTTCGAAAAATGCTCCAGACAGGGAAAAGTAACAAAGGGCAATAACACTGTAATTAGTCAAGATGGACTTATGGCCCCTGTGCAAGCACTCCCCTCTCACTGTGCTTGACCATTGTATCAAGTTGTATTAAAGTTCCAACCACAAGTTTTCAAGTTATTCTCCGGACCTAAGGAAAAGGTAACAATGGGCAATAACTCTGTAATGAGTCAAGATGGAGTTATGGTTCCTGTGCACTGCACTTCCTCTAAATGTACTTGACCATTGTATGAGGTTGTACTCAATTCCAACTAGTAGTTTTCAAGTTATCCTTGGACAAGGAAAAGTAACAAAGGGCAATAACTCAGTAAATATTCAAGATAGAGTTATAGTTATTGTACACTGCACTTCCTCTGAGTATGCTTGATCATTGTATGAAGTTGTATTGAATTCCAACCAGTAGTTTTCAAGTTATTCTCCGGACAAGGAAAAGTAAACCACTGGCACATAACTCTGTAATTAGTCAAGATGGAGTTATAGTTCTTGTGCACTGCACTTCTTCTCAAACTGCTTGACCTTGAACTGGAGTTGTATTGAATTCCAACCAGTATTTTTCAAGTTATCTCCGGACAAGTAAAAGTAACAAAGGGCAATAACTCAGTAAATACTCAAGATAGAGTTATAGTTCTTGCTACACTCCACTTCCTTAGAGGTCTTGATCATTGTATGAAGCTGTATTGGAAAATTCCAACTAGTAGTTTTCAAGTTATGCTCTCGGACAAGGAGAAAGTGCCAAAGGGCAATAACTCTGTAATTACTCAAGATGGAGTTATGGTTCTTGTGCACTGCACTTCCTCTCAATGTGCTTGACCATTGTATGAAGTTGTATTGAATTCCAACTAGTAGTTTTCAAGTTATGCTCCGGACAAGGAAAATAACGAGAGGGCAATAACTCTGTAATTAGTCAAGATGGAGTTATAGTTCTTGTGCACTGCACTTCCTCTCAATGTGCTTGACCATTGTATGACAGTTGTATTGAATTCTAAGGGAAGTTATGCTCCGTCAAGGAAAATGCAACAGACCTTATGACAGGTCCGACCAACCACCGGGTGACTCCTATATACCCCCCTAAACTTCGTTTTGGGGGTATAATAACAGTCTTACACTTTACCAGAATTCAAAATGTTTAACAGCTGATGGGAATGAACACAAGTACTCACAGCTTTCTTCAGATCTTTAGTTAATGCTGTATCTGTACCATCCACTGCATACACCTGGTGTGTAGGTTCACTGTTGTCTATAAATCTACTTATTTCATCCAGCAACAACTCCTGAAAAATGAATACTTGTACATTTAAATTCTTGACTTGCCTTTAACCTTGTCTCTGAGTGACAATGTCACTTTCTAAGGTCCATGCTTCATCCGAAGCTGTACCAATTACTAGTATTACATAGTGTTACATACAGGTAGATAAACTGCCAGTCTGACAAGTAAACCCCTACTGCGCGCTAAAAACTATCTATAGGTCTTAAAATGCTGCATAGGCAATCAGTATCATAACACACAATTGTACTGATAGAATGATGTTGTTCTATGTATTGCCATGAAATTTGGTAATCAACATTTACATATTTAAAGAATGTCTGTTACATCCTGGATTATAAGATGTTACATCCTGGATTATAAGAGTAAATAGAACAAGAGCTGTCACATGACAGCACGCTCGACTATTCGAAAGCTTGTTGGTAAAATGGGGTTTTTGTCTAAGAACAGGAGTATTGTGTAATTGTCTATAAGAATTAAGGTCAAAGATATGAAACTGGTTCAAAGACCTTGTACATTGCATTCAAAGCCTTACTCTGGATGGAGGGAGGATGGGGGGGATAATTTTAAAGAAATACATGACCTTATATATTTGATCATGAATAATTTTGTAACTTTTCAAAATTGATATGTATAGAATTTAAAAAGCATGACCGCTGCATGCTGCATATTTTTTCTATGACATTTCAAAAGAAAGCCATTTTGAGTATTTCCATATTAGTCTGGTAAAAACTGTGACAAAATTCTAAGTTAAAAAGGGCATAAATATGTCAAAAATCAAAAACATTTGTGAAGATGTAGACAGTAAACATACATTTTAAGTTTCAAGTCAATACGTTCTATAGTATTCTATCTTTAACAAAAAAGTCAAAGTTAAAAAGGGACACAAATCTATCAAAAATCAAAACAGAGTTATGGGGATTGTTTCCTCTGGTGTAAATGTTGATGGTTGACACATACTTTGAGTTTCAAGGCATACTTTTGATAGTATTCAAGATATTTGACTTTATAAAATCTTTTACCAAAAATTCTACAAGTTAAAAAGGGATATAAATCTGTCAAAAATCAAAACAGAGTTATGGGGATTGTTTCTCTAGGTGTAGATGTTGATGGTAAACATATATTTTGAGTTTCAAGTCAATACCTTATATAGTATTCAAGATATTTGAATTTACAAAAAAAAGTTAAAAAGGGGCATAAATCTGTCAAAAACAAAACAGAGTTATGGGAATTGTTTCCTCAGGTGTAGATTTTGATGGTTGACACATACTTTGAGTTTCAAGTCAATACCTTTGATAGTATTCAAGATATTTGAATTTATAAAAAAACTTTAACCAACGCAGACGCCGACGCCGGGGCGAGTGCAATAGCCTCCTTATTCTTCGAATAGTCGAGCTAAAAACTGAAACTGTGCAGACATGCTTTTGTGCTTTTTTGTTTTATCAGATTATAATCTGTAGAGCTCACCACTGAAGTATTTGGCTCTTTTACAAGTTCATTCACTTTGATCACAGTAAGACTGTAATTTCCAATCTCTATCTCCTCCAAATCGCTTTGATCTAAACAAATACACAATATCATATACAAAATACATGCATAGTTGATTTATACTAATTTGTGTATTCTTGATTGCGAAACGAGTTCTTACATCTTAGATTCATTGCCCTCGAGACTCATTCAAGATGAACTCAATCTTAAAGAGAGAAAGAGGCAATGTGGAAATATCTGTGTCTTGCCTAAGGACACAACCACCATGGCACTGGTGCGGACCCTCAGATCCGGAAGCAAATGTGCAACCACTGTGCCACCGTAGCTCCACAAAATATATAGAGATGGTTTATATGACAAGAGGGCCAAGATGGCCCTATATCGCTCACCTTGGTACAAGTCCACTTGCCTAGTGGAAAATCACTAGATAATGTTATATACCAAATAGGTTTTCCTATATACTCCTTTGTAAAACAAGTGACCCCCCCCCCCCACAACACGGGCAAGGTCAATTTTGACCCCAGGGGCATAATTTGAACAAACTTTGAAGAGGTCTACTAGGCAATGCTACATGCCAAATATCTAAGCTCTAGGCCTTGTGGTTTCAGAGAAAAAGATTTTGAAACTTTTTCCTATATAAGCCTATGTAAAACTAAGTGACCCCCTGTGCGGGGTCAATTTTGACCCGGGGGTAATAATTTGAACAATCTTGGTAGAGGTCCACTAGACAATGCTACATGCTAAATATCTAAGCTCCAGGCCTTGTGGTTTCAGAGGAGAAGATTTTTAAAGTTTTTCCTATATATTCCTATGCAAAACTAAGTGACCACACCCGCGGGGTCAATTTTGACCCGGGGGTCATAATTTGAACAATCTTGGTAGAGGTCCACTAGACAATGCTACATGCCAAATATCTAAGCTCTAGGCCTTGTGGTTTCAGAGGAGAAGATTTTTAAAGATTTTCCTATTTGTTGCCATAGCAACCAGTTCTGCATGGAATGGAATTCTTTGAACAATTTTGGTAGAGCTTCATGCAAGGAACATTCCTGCATAGTTTTATCAACATTGGCCTAGAGGTTTCAGAGGAGATGTCATTTGAATCAAAATGTTGACGGACGACGGACAATCATCGATCAGAAAAGCTCACCCTGGCGTAGCCAGGTGAGCTAAAAATGTAACAACTTTTTAAATATAGATTGTACTCTTGCTTAGATCTAGGATTTACAAGGTTGATAAAACCTCTCTTGTAAGAAAGACAGTAAAATATTCTCACCAAATCCAAACACCACTACAGACTCAGGAATGCATGTTGACTGGAAATCAAACTGTGAGAAGAAATCACACACTTTACACCAGATAACCTGAGGCAAACCACATGACACATCTACTGTGACAACCTGGTCTCGACTAATGAAGAAATCCATGAAATGTTTAATACTGTTCTGGTAGAGGACAACTCTTTTCTGAAATATTCACAAGTTAAAGTTAAGTTTTTTCCTTTAATGGGAAATCATAGAATTTATAATTTTTGTTTAAAAGAGTAGGTATACACTATACAATTATAGACTAATGTTCTGGTCAATATATATTTTGCGGACCTGTTAAAAGTGATATTGACTGAGGACAAGGTCTACACATCATTTTCCAGATCTACACGTAATTTTGCGGACCTGGTACGTGAGCATTATTGGCAAATCAAGATCAAGTATTTATGACAGGTATAAAATATCATACAATATGAACATAAGAAACAAAATTGGAAAAAATACAATATCTAGTTTACAGAATCTTGTTTTGAAAATTCTTTTATTTTTAAATGACAAAGCATCAACAAGTCGATGCTTAATTAATGATGTCTAGCCATAATATAGGATTGCTGTCAGTATGATATGGCAAGAATAAGAATGCAATACTGGTATTTCTTTATAACTGGGACTTGTATGCTCTTTTCTTCTGTGGCATGTAGCTCCATTTTTTTGGCAACAATCTAAAGCAGTCACAATTAAAGATGGAGGAAAAATAAATTCTTGTCTGTACCACAAACTCAATTTGCTAGCAGTTATATAACAACTTAGAAAGCTTCCAACTTGAGGACATACCCTGTCCGGGAGGGTGTGGTCTGCAGGTTGCAGTGACTTACCTGGGTTCTACTTGAATCTGCCTCGTCTGTTTGTTTTGGAGCATCCGGCTTCTTCGGATCTTTCTGAGTAGTTGGATGTTTGGCACATTCTACTGCAAGCTTGTTTATAACCTTTTCCTTTGGCATTATAAAATGAATTGCAAAGGATATGGGAAACTGCAATAGTAAAACAATGAAAGCTTTAATTACAAACATGATGCATTGAAAATCATTTACTGTCTCACATGCATTGGATTTTTATAGACACCAGTTAAATGTGCTATTCGGACACATTTCCTTTGCTCTGATTTTAGTGTGGAAGAAAATCATGACAATACACCCTAACTATCAAATAAGCCAAAACAACAGTCCTTTACATGGTGTATACCTGAAAAGAAGAAGGCCAAAATGGCCTTAGATCGTTCACCTAGGTACCATTGGCTATAATACAAGGTCACAAATAGCAGAAAGTGTCTATTTTGACCAGGGGGGCATGATTTGGACATTCTTGGAAGATGTCAACTAGGCAATGATACATGCCAAGTATCTAACATGTCGAAGCTTCTAAGCCTTGTGGTTTCAGAAATAAAGTTTTTCCTATATAAGCCTATATCCCTGATGAAGACCATAGCTATGGTTGAAAGTTGGAATTGAAATAAAACTTTAACATAATCCTTTGTTTGTCATTCGTTCCACTATACCTACCTTTTATATTTAACAAGCCTATATAAAATCAAGAGACCCCTAGGCAGGGTCAGTTTTGAGCGGGTGGTGAACAATCTCAGTAGAGGTCCACTAAGTTATGCCACATACAAAATATCTAAGCTCTAGGCCTTCCTGTTCTCGAGAAGATTTTTAAAGTTTTTCCTTTCCATTGCCATGGCAACCAGGGTTCAGGCGATCCAATGGTCATCTTATACAAAATTTAGTGTCTTCTAACATCTCTATTCATCCTACCAATCACTTCAATTTATGCGTTTTCTTTTTGTACTGATCAAACAAATCAATCTACCAAACAAAACTGACCGCAATATGCGAAGGAGTCTTAGCAGCCTGACTTAGGGGCTTCCCGGGGTCAGCGGGGACTAAAAATTGTTTAGATAACTCAAAAAATAGCATACAAATCTGCATTAAAGTGTGACAGAGCTTTATCAAAACCTTCAAATTTAAAACTGACAATCATAAATGTGACAATCATAAATGCCTTTACAGGATACCTAGCAAAAACATTTGACCTCATTGTGTGTACACTAATGATTAAATTATGATTGATACTTTCACTTCATCTGTATTAAAAGCTTCTGAATTAGTGCCTACAGGATGTACAGTCCTGGGAATAGCTAGAACAAATTTATAACAATTTATAATTGTACTTATCAAATGAAAATCAATAACTTACTCTCACTATTATTGACCATAATACATACATTCATTGATAGAACTTACATTCAATGTTTGCTATATGTTCACAATAAAATCAAACTTTCAAAACAGAGTCACTAGTTTTATGGTAGACTTTAAATATTTATCTTAGTTGTTAAACCTCACAGTGTGTATGACAATACAACAGTTAGTCTGCATTTTAGTTTGCTGTATACATTTTATATTCCTCCATCCATTTCAATATACATGTACAAGTAAATTTCAATCACTATAGATCACAATTTTTTTTTTATTGGAAGTAAACCATACTGGGGATTGAAGATTTTTTTATATTATCAGAAGTAAACCACACTGTGGATTGAAATTTTCTTATCAGATGTAAACCACACTATGGATTGAAATTTACTTATCATCATAAACGGTTTAAAACCACACTACAGATTGAATTTTCCTTTTTAAGTCAACAGAAGTTAACCAGAGGGAATATACAGTCTCTGCTTTACAACCATTACAACTGAACCTTCACAACCATTAAAACCACACAGTTCTAACCCAAACTATCACTGTTCTGCGCAAGTGCATCTGTTTTTCATACAAATAGTGGTACAAATCATAATAGGTCCCTTATAGCAACGAGACTTCATTTTGCCATACTCCCTATACTCATCGGGTACCGTAACTTCTCCAGAGTGCAAATTTCCCTAAATTGAAATTTTGCTCAAAATTTATTCATAAACTTAAGCCAAGTTTTCTTTCCATTTTAAAGGATGTACATGTACATCTGTCAATTGGCATAAGAATTATTCTTTTACATTACCATAGCAAGTGATTATTTTTTAGTAGAACTCATTTTAAAGTTGGACAACACTGAATATACCTTCTCTTCAAACACTTTGAACTCTTCTGAACACTCCTTGATGAACATCGGATTATTCAACATCCATTTGAGGTTAGGCATGAGATCTACTATGAAGAAGTTTGCCTTTGAGTCAACCATGTGTCTGCTCACCATACGGAGCACAGCGTCAAGTCGTAGGAAGCTTTCTTCTTGCTGAAGTTAATCATGTATACATGCACAACATGTAGTCACTCTCATTGCACTTAACTTCTTCCAACATTCGGATAATAATATAAGTACAAAAATGTATGTATGTATTTTAGAGTTTTATCATTGGATCCTGATAATCCATATCATAACCAATGCCCCTAAAAGAGTTTCATTATTTTAGGTTTTTAAGGGAGTAGTGCAAGATACCGAACACGTCCCGTTCCACAGACTACCGGTACCCCTGGTTCTTTAGCATGCCCAGTGAACAGCACTGATACATTGGATCTCGGTTTACGTCTCATCAAATGTTTTACAGTAGTGAAAACTTGAAGAGTTCAAATTGAATGAATCGGAGTATTTTCATGACTCTGTACTAATATATCAAGAAATACTTTAAAATAGCATCTAAATGTCCCCTTACCTTTAACAGTGACTGAATCATTGGCACTATTCTGTTTTGGTCTGGGTCTTTAACCTTCTTGGCAAGATTTTCTAAAATGATGTTTTCTACATTCACTATTTCCATACCAAATACATTTGATAAATTGTCCAAGATCTTTCCTTTCTTTGTACCGGGACCACCTGAAATTGAAAAACGTTTCAGTTATCGTGCTGTCTGGTGCTGAGACTTCAAACATTTAGTACCAAGATTTCATACTCATCTGATGTATAGATTTCTAAATTACACAATCTGGTATTACCGTATCTCCTTACACAGATTTTGAAATGTACAACTCAGAGTTCCATCCTGTTTTATGGTGAGATTTCATGCTGTCTGGTAAAGAGAATTGTTCCTATATACTGCACAAAGACTCAGTCACATGCCATCAAGCTTAAAGCTTATATTTTCCACTTGCATTATCAAAGCATTAGAACAAGAGCAGGTGTCTGTGAGACAGGAGCTGGTCTTTGGGATTTACAGGACTTTATTCACCAGTTTTTGAATACAATACCATAAATACCAACATAAGCTTTTGAGATAGCTATAAAAAATTTGTAAAACTTTTACTTGAATTTTGTAGCTGGAAACAAGAGCTGTCTCATGATAGCAGACTCGACTGTTCCACTTCCTTGTTAGATAAAAGCAAGCAACTCTTTGAAATGACTTGATTTTGAAAAAGTTGCATCAGCTGATTTTCCATCAATAACTGTGCCCAGATTCATTAACCAAGCTTGAATGCTTAATGTGTCACTGCATGATCCAGGTTTATCAACAGAGTGCTAGAGAGTAAATTGATATACATGTAGGCCCCCTTCCAAGGAAACCTGAATGTACAGGAATATTATTCATACTAGATGGGTGTTCAGTAGAACACTTGTGTCGCCCTCTTATGCTTTGTCAGAATAACCAACAATTTTGTGACAAAATCTAAGTGTTAAAAGGGGCATAACTCTGTCAAATATGACCTTGACCAACAACTTTGGCGGCACAGACCCTTATGTCATAAGCAATACAATTTGAAAGTTTAATGAAGAAATCTAGAAATGGCAAAGTTATAGCCAACATTAAGTTTTCAGACAAAACTAAGTACAAAAGGGCGATAACTGCAAATAAGACCTTGGCGGCATCACAACCCTTTTGACATAAGCAATATAATTTGAAAGTTTGATAAAGAAATCTTAAAAAATGGAAAATTTAATAGCAAACTCTAAGTATATAAGGGGCTAACTCTGTCAATACCCCCCCCCCCCCCCCCCCCCCCCCCCCCCCCCCCCCCCCCCCCCCCCCCCCCCCCCCTGACCTTGACCTACAAATTTGGCGGTTCATGACCCTTATGTCATAAGCAATGCAATTGTAAAGTTTGATGAAGAAATCTTAAAAGAAAAAATGGATAGCCAACGTTAACCACGTTTTCTTACAAAATCTAAGTAAAAAGGGGCATAACTCTGTCAAATATACCTTGACCTACAAAATTTGGCGGCACACACCCTTTTGACAAGCAATACAATTTGAAAGTTTGATAAAGAAATCTTAAGAAATGGCAAAGTAATAGAAAAATCTAAGTATAAAGGGCGAACTCTGTCAAATATGACCTTGACCTACACAAATGCGGCACACGACCCTATGTCATAAGCAATGCAACAATTTGAAAGTTTGATGAAGAAATCTTAAGAAATGGCAAAGTTAGAGCCAACGTTAATTTTTTGTAACAAAATCTAAATACAAAAAAGGGAAAACCCCCAAAAAAATCTGAACACACAAAACAAAAACCACAAACAAAATCAAATATGACCTTGACCTACAAATTTGGTGGCTCATGACCCTGTTGTCAAGCATACAATTGTAAAGTTTGTGAGAAATCTTAAGAAATGGCAAAGAGCCACGAGTTGTGTGACGGACGGACGGACGGAGAGAGAAAGAGCCCCCCCCTCTCCCCCCCTTTCCCAAGGCGACACAAAAAGACCTGTTTGAAGTTTCAACCACTTAAACCAAGTTTTACCGCCGTAAGCGTTGAAGATGATAAATAGGTGGACAAAGCACTACAGTACAGATGACTGACAGACAATTGACATCCATTACTCTTATTAGTTCATCATTAACACCCCATGCTCAGATAAGCTAAAACATTGCTGTCACCAAGGAATAATGAAATCCTCTTAAGAAGATATAATGAGTAGATCATTGATTTCAAGATGTAGCATCATCTTATAACACTGGTAGAAAATGTTCAATAATAAACTATTTTCATGTATACTGTTTGCGATGGAACGACAACCTGGATTTCCAATAAAACAGGCCTAGACCATTGGACAATGTTGGAATGGTTGGTGCTGATACTTTAAGACTAAAATCTAGAAGAATTTCACAGAGGAAAAAACATGCAATATGACAGATTTCATATTACGAGTAATTTGCAATGGAAAATCAGGACTTAATGGAATTGTAGTCTTAATTAACTCTTTCTTTGTCATCAACTGGCTTCACAAGGTGACACCTCTCAAAATGTATTTTGATCATGTATACATTTTTAACAAGCTTTTCACCTATCTATACCTTGACCAATTTGTTAAACAAACAAAAAAAATAGTAATAAAAGTTTTTTTTATATGGTATAAAATCCATAATGGAATATCCAATAAGTAATGAACAGTGAACTTAAACTGCATTTAAGTTTTGATAAAAAATACAGCCAAAAGTCAACAACAAAATGGTTTTAATACTTTGTCAACATACAAACCAAACCATTAACAATACAAGTTTTCTGAGTAAACAAATCCAGCTTGCTGCAATAAATAGACTTTCCATCATGTAATAGACTCTAATAGCCAACAAGACCAAAATTTATTACAAGAATCAACATTGGCCAATTGTTAATTGTTTGGACAAGTTGAACTGACTTGGTTTTCCTCTGAACATGCTGAATAATAAAATTTTCAATCTGTTACAAACAGCATTTATCACTACATGGGTAAAAGATACAAGCTTCTTCCAGAGCAAATAGGGAGAAATCTTTCATATTAGAAAGATGTACTACTGTAGCATACGCTTTCATACTGAGTTCTATTTCAAACTAGAGCTATGCTGGTCATAAACAATCTCGAAGCAAAGCATTTGCACGTTAAGTTGACAAAGTCAGCTTTTAAATACAATGAAATTTGTGCAGAGCATTTTCAGGGAACCTTTTTAATCAAATATTGATGGAGTGGCGCCGAATAAAGCCAAAAAGAACAAGACTCAAGCTGTCCCTCACAAGAGACAAATGCCCCCGAAGGAGTTCTGTGTCTCACCGTCTGTGTCCTTTCATGTGCCCAATAATTGAGCTATGTTACTTTAAAATCCTTCCATGCATGACAGAGTTACCATGCATACAGTATCCCATTACTTTTAAACACTAAGTATGACCATGACCTTTGAGGTAGGGATGTGGGTCTTGCATGCGACACGTTGTCTTGATGTGCTTGATATTTGTGTCAAGTTATTTAACAAGAGGGCCATGATGGCCCTTTATCGCTCACCCAAGTACAACTGCTTTTAACAAAGTTGCTAGAAATCATAGAAACAACCTTTCTGACAAATTTCCAGGATATTTGGGCTGAAAATGTTACCTCTAGATAGAGTGTTAACAAGGTTTTTCCATATTTGGGCTCTGTGACCTAGTTTTTGACCCCAGATGAGCCATATTTGAACTCGTGCTAGAAATCATAGAAACAACCTTTCTGACAAATTTCCAGGATATTTGGGCTGAAAATGTTACCTCTAGAGTATTAACAAGGCTTTTCCATATTTGGGCTCTGTGACCTAGTTTTTGACCCCAGATGACCCATATTCAAACTTGAGCTAGAAATCATCGAAACAACCTTTCTGACAAATTTCCAGGATATTTGGGCTGAAAATGTAACCTCTAGAGTGTTAACAAGGTTTTTCCATATTTGGGCTCTGTGACCTAGTTTTTGACCCCAGATGACCCATATTCGAACTTGAGCTAGAAATCATCAAAACAACCTTTCCGACAAATTTCCAGGATATTTGGGCTGAAAATGTTACCTCTAGATAGAGTGTTAACAAGGTTTTTCCATATTTGGGCTCTGTGACCTAGTTTTTGACCCCAGATGACCCATATTCAAACTTGAGCTAGAAATCATCGAAACAACCTTTCTGACAAATTTCAAGGATATCTGGGCTCAAAATGTAACATCTAGAGTGTTAACAAGGTTTTTCCATATTTGGGCTCTGTGACCTAGTTTTTGACCCCAGATGACCCATATTCGATCTTGAGCTAGAAATCATAGAAACAACCTTTCCGACAAATTTCCAGGATATTTTGGCTGAAAATGTTACCTCTAGAGTGTTAACAAGGTTTTTCCATATTTGGGCTGTGTGACCTAGTTTTTCACCCCAGGTGACCCATATTAAAACTTGAGCTAGAAATCAACCAAACAACCTTTCTGACAAATTGCCAGGATATTTGGACTGAAACAGTAGCCTCTAGAGCCTTAACAAGATTTTTCTATTTTTGGGTCATGTGACCTAGTTTTTCATCCGAGATGACCCATATTCGAACTCGTCCGAGTAATTACTGGGACAAACATCCTGACCAAGTTTCGTGACAATTGAGGCAAAAATGTGACCACTAGAGTGTTAACGAACTAAGTGTGGACGGACGACGGACATTCATCGATCCTAATAGCTCACCCTGAGCCAGCTCAGGTGAGCTAAAAATCCTTCAATGAATGACAAAGTTACAGTCCGGGGACAAATGTGTAGATATATATAGGATTCCATTACCTTCAAACTCGAAGTGTGACCTTGACCTTTGATGTAGGGGCATGGGTCTTGCATGCGACACACTGTCTTGATGTGCTGAACATTTGAGCCAAGTTATTTCAAAAGCTTTCAATGCATGACAAAGTTACAGCTCGGACACAAAGAAATGTAAGGCAGGACACACAGACGGA